>JAMQYH010000105.1:0-25246 GCA_027562975.1 Rhynchospora breviuscula
TCCATAGATTCAAGTCAATATTCAATCCTCTGATTGTTAAGCTACTTTTCAGCCCAATTTCATTGACCAGCATGGACGGGTTTAATATAAACAGTAGCGAATCTGGTTCACATACAGTTGATTTTCAACTGCTAATCCAGCATCTTACCCACCCATTAGCATCTTCATTTTGGAGTTTGGAAACTTCCTTGGAACGTTCAGTCCTACGGCTATAATAACCAGTCATTTCCTTACACTACCGGCGCACTTTTCTATCGACTTAGACTTATAGAGTTTTCTTTCTCCAAATCCCTTGTTAAGCTGCAATTAAGCCCTACTTAGAGACCAACTGAATTTTACTAAACAACGTTCCAGGCGGCAACGCTCGATTTCCCAAATTGGAATGAATGAACGACGGGCCCAAAAAACGTTCGTATAGTACCGTCAAAAGTGGAATTCAGAGTGGTGCGATGCGAACTACGTACGATACGCACTATTTACGAGAATTTGATTGCGGATCATTAAGTTGGACTTTTTTTGATTTCGATGCCGCTATCACTTCTCTTTTCAAGAGAGCTAGTGGACGGAATTGCTTTTTTGGAAGTGGAAATCAGCAGCTAGCCTTTTATGAATAGAATAGGAAGGACCTTTTACCTCTGGCATTACTGCTGAGCATTTCAACGGATCAAGCGACGAGAGAAGCTTTAGCAGAATCAGAAGTCTAAGGGGGACCCGTTGACAAGGATGGAGCCGCCGCTGCAGGCCTTAATACAAAAGAGAAGGGTCTCTTTAGAAACCCCAAAAACCAAGAATGAAATTGCAAGGCTTTCAAGCTCCATTCCCGACGCGGAGACACTTTTTTCAGATAGACTTTTTTCTGGCCTTGGCAGCACCAGAAGAAAGATGAAAGTGACGAACCAGCATGGAATACGAGTTTGTAGACTGACCAATATTATATCACACATAATGCCTTTTGATCGATGCCGAATGCCCCTCCAGATTGATCCCTTTCGCCCCCCCATAGAAACTGTCTACCTGAGACTGTCCCTGGGCCGTAGGTGCTGGCACAAGGTTAGAATTTCTAGCTTTTCCAGAGTGGTATCTCACTGATGGCTCGGGCCCCCCCGGAAGAGGGCCCTCTTCGCCTTCCACCTAAGTAGCGTAGGAACTGGCCCAAAGCCAACCCCAGGGAAAAGTCAAGCTTCATAGGGTCTTTCTGTTCAGGTGCGGGTAGTCCGCATCTTCACAGACATGCCTATTTCACCGGGCCTCTCTCCGAGACAGTGCCCAGATCGTTACGCCTTTCGCGCCGGGCGGAACTTACCCGAAAAAGAATTTCGCTACCTTAGGTTAGGAAGGAGTCAAAAGCAAAGGCAGTTAGAAGAGATCTGATTAGTTCATTCACTGTTTAGATAGATAGCAATTTTTGCTGCTTTACTAAAGCCTCATCTTCCCTATCTCCAAAATACAAAAGAAGTCCATCATGCACTCCTACACACAGCCCTTCGATGCAGAAAACATGGATGGGCTGTTGCTACCTACAGGAAAGAAGTCAAGTACCTAGAGAGGTTTACTAAGGCGGAGCATGCATGCCCTAGCAACCGGTGCCGGATAGAAATGGAACTAGCTACTTTATTGGAAGCTGAGCGTTGTTCCTTCAATCATTACTTTGATCTCACATTGACACAAAAGTGGTTATCGGATCGGGGCGAGGAACCTTGGCAGGGGAACGATTCCATTACTGCAAGAGGGGCGGCCATCAACTATATCTCATTTATATACCTACGAGAATTTCCAATGATTAATATCAACCGGATCTACACTCTTTTTTAGTTAGAATAACATAGGTCAGTTTAGTCGTCTACTTTATATATGATGCTGAAAGCAAGCAAGACGTAGAATAGCTAAGGCTAAGGTACCTCTCTCGTAATATGTCAATTCTGACTTCCCACGGATCAAGGATCTAGTCTTGGTGGTGGTAAGCGAGCTTTAACAAAAAGAAGAAAAGAAAGAACCCAAACTCGGATTGATGTTTAAGAGGTCTGCGGGCGGCATGGATGACTTATTTATACCTGCCCTCACTTATTTAGAAGTAAGCACTTCAACTAACTCACCGAGAGAGAAAGAGAAGTTCTTTCACCAACAGGCTATTTTGATTATTAATATATGTTATTATTCGTATAGAAAGCCGCCTATTCTTTATATATAGACTCTTTCTTGCTTGTTCTCTCTTTTTTGATCTATCTTTCTTTCTTGGACTTTCTTTTTTATAGCAAAAGAGAGTAGAGCTGACTGAGTGTATAGCAATGAAAATGGAAGAGTAGACCAAAGTAATAAGTTGCGTCCCCAGATGTAGGCAGACTAAGGCAAGGACTCGACTGCAACCCCTCCCTCGAGAGAGGATGGATGGGTAATGGCTAAGGAAAGGTGGGAGCACCACCGTTTCTATTCCTTCTTTATCTGCCCTTTTCCCATTGTTTATCTCACTTACTTAGCAAGCTTTATGTAGATGTCATTGCTACTCCCCGAAAAACCTCCGCTATGTATGCTTTCAAGGCAATCTCCACTATGTATGCTTAAAAGGCAATACGATGTCTGCTTTCAAGACTAGTGATCCAAGCTGCGGGTGCTCGCAGTCCATCCTCAACTAGCGAATGCACTTGCGGTTAAGAAAGGTCCGCATCTCCTACCTAATGAAATTGACTGACCCGGCATCTCTTTCGTTCAATAATGCCTTCGCTTCAAGACGCACAGGAAAAAGACACTCAATTTCAGAATTGAAGTAGGCCTACCACCCTTCCTTTCTCTAGGCGTCGGTGCTTCCTTTACCGGATCATATCTATCGTTCTGATTCAAATAGTTTGCCTTCCTGGCGCATCGATCAGTAAGTTTCTCAGAATTTCTTCAAAGAAGATCTCTTTTTGAGCTAAGGAAAACTGAAAAGCTTCTCAAACCAGAGTAGGAATTCGATCAATCGCTATCCATGCAGGAGGAAAATCAAGATGAATGGGAACGAGAACCTTTTCCGAGAATAGGCAAGTTTTGATACAGAAAAACGAGCCCGTTTGCGAGCGTCGTTTTCCTTCTGGATAGATGAATAGGAAAAAGCCTTTATCCTGAGGGATTCATTGAAATTGAGAAGGCTGCGTTTTTCTCCGGCAAGCAGCTAGGGAAGCATTTATTCACCATTCACATTATTCATTGACTCCGAAAAGAGTTCGACTGGGGTGATAGAGACTAGCTATTTCCCTAAGAAAAAGGCCATTCCAAGGTCTACGCTACCGCAATGAGATCTTCCGGCTTAGTACTAGCTTGAGTGAAGTAAAGCGGAATTAGCAAACCAGCCAATTTATTCTTTTGAGCAGGTGTTTGAGTGTATAAAAGGTAGCCCTGACAAGGTCTGGGCATTCCCTTGTACAATCTCATAGCAAGAACTACCTAATATTCGACTTGATATTACTAACTGTGGTATTACTCACTTCAAAAAGTCGGGTTTTCCCGTGCCCTATCCGAAATTGACCTAGGTGAAGGAAGATCACTAGTTTGACCGAGAAAGGCGAGAGAGGGGAAGACTGGTTCCGGATATGATCAACTAATGGTCAGAGTTTGATGATGGATGCCCGGTTAGTCAGGCTAGCCCACTTCCGACGTCCAAGATTCTCAGAAGATGGGTAAAAGGGAGACAATGAGAATTACACCCGTTGGACCGGAGCCATAGGTCAATTGTGAAGTTTCAAGAACATGGGCCTAGTCAAGAGACGGTCAGAGAGGAGAAAGAAAGTTGGGGTCCTTTGACCAATGCTTGAAATGGATCGGGGCTTTTCGTTCGTAACATTAGTAGTTCCTCACTGGATAAAGAATACTCGCAAGTGACGCAGGAAGGCGAAGCAGGTTCCTCCCGTAGTCTGGTATTTTGAGAAGCAGGAACGAAATGATCCTCTACTTTCTAAGCAAAATGCTCACTCGGTTCACTCACTCCTAGTCCCGAAGACCAAGGAAGAACAAATCCTGACCGGAAGGAGATTGCAAGGAAAGCGAGATGAGTCGAAAAGAGGAGAAAGAGATGAAATGCTGACTGGCCGGAGACAGATCCTAGTTGACTGATTGCAGTTTTTGACAAGGAATTCTTTCATTCGTATTTATCGTCTCCAGTCTGCCCTATCCCCCGATTTACTGAATGAGGAATCCACTCATCAGCTTTCACTCGGATATTGAATTGAGAAGTGGAAGGTGGGGAGATTTTTTGATCAGCTGCTGCCTTTTGCTTGCTTGGTAAATTAAGAGAGGGCGTAGTAAGAAAGGCATTCATTAGTAAGCAGCCTAGAAAGGCCAAAGAAAAGGAATTGAAAGACCGGCTCCAACTAAACAAGAGTAATGCCTCAAAGAAATCAAACTAGAGCTGACGAATCTGAAAAAGCAGCCTTCCTCTCGGAGATATTAGGGGACGACGACTCAGAAAACGGAGTGCAGCAAAGGCCGGAGAATGCCTCCCGAAAACAAGTGAATGTAGACCTGTCGTACCGAACCAGTACGCGGTATCTCTTCAAACTCCGACCCAACCCTTTATTTCCTCTGGTCCTATCCCTGAAAGAGTGGATGTTCATTGCATAATCAGCTTCCTCATTGTCGGTAAAGAAATCTCGCTTTTCTGAGTAGAGAATTTTGGAGAGAATTTCCTCGGTCAGTGGAGACTTTGAATTGGAAAAACTCTCTCATGGAATGTCCCGGGCCACCTAAACTATTATTGCTTGAAGCAGGTAGCCCCTCGCGGTCGTGAATATTCGTTTCCAGCCCAATCCCCATCTGTGTATCCGTTTAATCTTCAGTCCACATCAAAACTTCCGAGCCAAGTCCGACTGTCTTCAAAACATATATAAGGATCTGCCGTGCGACATCAAAGCCTGGCTTCTGTGGTTCCTGCGCGAACGTACTAAGCACGCTCACGGCATACACAATGTCTTACCTTGTCAGAGTTCAAAAGTTTAGGCTCCCACGGTACATGGTCGAGTCCTTCAAGATATCCTCTTCCTCTGGTATGTCAGTCTGGTTGGTAACGCTTTTCCTCTTTGCAGCTTGTTCCAATCTGAGAACTGGCTTACAATGGTACTTTGTCTTATAAACCTACGTAAACGGCTTATGCATAGGAAACTACAGCTACAATCTTAGCTTCAAACACTAGATACGGAGTATCGGGCTTATGCCTTTTCATCTTGGCTTGCCCTGTCAAACTAATAGCTTACTTTGTGTGGTTGCATTCTGGTAGACTACCTTAAAGCTTATTCGCTGACTCAGCATTCTGATACCACCGATACGAAACCCACATCCTAGCTTTGATTCTGACTTGGCTACTATAAATCTGCTAAGCGAAAGCAAGAGTTAACAAGCCAATACGAGAAGCTTATAGCGGATAACTAGAATCACGACTAGGATTCAGCTTTCTTACTGTAAATCTGATATCTTCAACCCAGAATTGTGTAGCTACTTATACGACTAAGGCAGCGAAACAACAAATGCTTTCTAAAACAATAGATATGGAAAGCAAGATTGAGAAGTAGAATGAAATCTTGTTACTTACTTTATCACTCCCTGTTACTGGTAATACTACAGAGTAGAATGGCAACCTGATAAGGAGAAGTCAGAATGCTAACAAGGAAGAAAACTATCGATACGCCAGCTGCACTTGTAATCTCATATCCTATTTTCATCTTATATCTGGTAACGATAAAAGCAAAAGTTTATACAACCTTATCATAGTAATGATACGAAAGAGGGAATGAAAAAGGTGATACGAAGCGAGCAACCTTATACCTCTCTTGCGATCTTACCTCTGGCTTTTCACTCTGATATCCGGCTTTGCCTTCTGATACGAAAAGCACAACTATCAAACTTCAAAAGCAATACTACCGCTCTCGGCTTGCAAGTATTCTACCCCGCGGTACTACTAAGAAAAGGATGGATACGACTTGGTTACTATCTGATAACTTCAATCCTGATATCCCGATACGAGCAACCAATTCCAAATCTTCACTCCGTTTAAGTCTTACTAGGGCTGCGAAAAAACATTCAACTAATTCTGCGCTTTACCCGGATATGTGAGTTGAAACCTTAGGGGGAACTCTTATTCCTCTAGCTGGCCTTATTGAAACTACGGTTGTTGGGTTGCAATCCGCCCTATGTATGAGTGGAATTCTGCCTTTCACAAATAAGCTTTCCGTATCCCGGCTGGGCCCGCTTCTAAGAATTGAGTTGGCGTCTCGCCTTTTGCTTTCTAGCTTGCAGATTCAAACTCCCTTATAAGAATTTCTAGCTGTAGCTTTCGTTGCGTGCTGTCTAGTTTACCAGGGCTTAGAAGTCGTGAATCGAGTAGTCGTATCGGGTTTTCTAATTCTCTCTTTCGTTCATGTGTTTTACAAAGCCTGTTATCAGATTCTTAGGCATAAATGAGACTTGAAAGCCGAAGTTAAGTTGTAGTTTCTTCTCTTTTAGCTCCATCTTCGTATTCTTCCTTTCACTTATAAGATTAGTTGTTAGCTACCAGCTTTGTAAGCCAACAAGCAGAATTACAGCCCAACATCCGGGTTCAAGGCAGTTAGACCGGCTAGAAGATTGACAGTCAGCTAAAAGATTTCATTCTACTTATAAGCTGCAAGCTCGCTAGTCGTTTCTCTTGTTGTTCCCATTGTATTCCCAAGTGAAGCTAGAAGATGCCAAACAACATATCAGTTGAAAGTCAGCTTGGCGTACCCGAGTCAGCTTAAACTCAGTAATCAGATTCTTAGCAGCAGGCAGTTAGGATTGAAGTCAGCTAGCACAGTTCAAGCCAGTTATAAGCATGATAGTTTACGGATAGAATGCAAGCAGTGTCTCTTCTAGTAGTTTACGTAGTTTTAGAAAGGAAGTCAGCTATTAGTTAGTAAGCCAGCGGAGAAGAATAAAAAGACAAGAATCAAAGACAGATAGACAGCGTGAACTCAGCAATCAGACCGTCAGGAATAAGTACCTATCCCTTACGGGAATCGAACCCGTGTCTTCGACATGAAAAGACGATGTCCTAACCACTGGACGAAAGGGACAAAAAAACCATTCTTCATATACCTGAATAGAAGTGCTTCCTGGCGCTTTCTATATGAAATTCGATTTCTTTTGTTGGGTGTGTCACTGGAGAACCTGTAGGAAAGGAAGGGGGACTTCGAGATCTACGTTTTGAGGGCGGTCTTACTCTGGCTATCAGGTCGTCTACTCACTTTCCTTCCAGGCTGACCCGTATTTAACACCTTCCTCCCCATTCCAAATGGACTAACTTGCATTTGATCTTTTCGAGTCAATCTCCTTTATCTTAATAGATCGAAATTCGAAAGTGAGAAAGTTTCCAATTCCCGGGAATTTGGCTGACTTTTCTGGTCTTGCGATTCTGGGATCATAACATCCAGATAAATAATCGAAAGAAAGGGTTCGCTCAATCCAGAAATAGGAGCTCGGTCTTTTTTCGATTCTTTCATGGAGATATGGCGTACCTTTTTTGATGACAGAGCGATCTACCACTTGCACGGCGGCTTTCCATTGCCAACGAGGACCTTTCTTCATTCTCATTCTGCAGGGTTTGATGAGACGCTTGCTTGGTTGACAGAGGAATGTCTTGTGAACAGTCTTGTTCACAGACAAGAGTCTGTGCTTATACAATAGGCTAATGCTTATCGAATAGGGTATATCACCTGTCCTTTCCTGTCCTTGCTTGGCTAGGCCAACTGCCAGCTTCCAGGGTAAAGAGTCTGTCTTGGGTTCAGCTTGCTTGGTTGGCTTGACTATCAATGCCTGCCTTTCCAATCAAATGCCTGCCTTCGTATCCAATTCTATCTCCCGCGCTTGCTCATGCTCTTTATCACTGCAGAGAGGCATAGACTTGAGTCGAACTGCTGCTTAACCAATTCCTTCCTTAATATCAATTTCTATCTCGCTGGTAAAGCTCAACTCTACTTTCTGGTTAATATACAAATGGATTGAATTTTCCTGTGTAGCGGGAGGAGTGGAGTTCTTGGCTTGGGATATCGCTCCTAGTGGTTCGCGTCAAAGGCGGTAGGTAAATAGCTGCTGTATTTTGTCCCTAAACTAGTTTCGTCTCTTCCTAGCCCTTGTTGCTTGCGAGCCCTACTCGACTTTATTCGACTATGTTAATCTACTACCTTGAATGCCTCTCTCTAAACAACTACTACCTTGAATGCCTCTCTCTAAAACACTACTACTTGGATCGAATGTTTCCGTTACAGTGCCAACTAGTACTAAACCTACTCTCCGTGAGCAACGTAGCTTACCTTGGTTGGCCCTATGATCTTCTCCCTTGTTTGGATACCGCAAACCTATCTATCGCGTCTCTACTCAATTCTTGCCAGAGGACCTCTCGCCGCTATTAAACTGTGGTACCACCCTGCAGCTCTCCCTCGAAAATGCATCACCGCCACTTGTACTTTGTGCCATTCCCCTATTTGGTACATATTGAAATAGTGTTGACTCTTTTGCACCAGGATTCTCCCCTAATTGGGAATTTTCTTCTTGGAGGAAAGGTGCATGTGGCTGTGAAGATATGATATGGTGGTTGATACCTGCGGTGATATTGGTTTAGGAATTGGGATGTATGGGGGTATAGCAAATGTATTTTCAGCAGTAGTTGTAGTAAGAATTCTGATTTCAATTGTTTTTTGAGAGAATACAAATACGGAGAGAAGATTGCCCTACTAATCATGAAATCAGTACTTTGACACAAAGGGCAAACATTATAAGGGACCCACACTTCAACTACGTAACCTGAGAACCTCAACTAGCAGAAATAGGCAAGCAAAAGGAATTCCACATCATGTGCTGGTACGACGGCAAGAAAGCGCATAGCTTGACAAGCGAGCATCCCTTTCTTTGATGGATGTGGTCAAGGCGGATAGGATAGATAGTACAATGGGGAATGAGGAATCACATAAAGTATGCTTCCCAGTCCAACTCCTCAGTCCTGCTCAAAGGTTTACCTTTTTTGACCGGCAGAATCGAAGGCAAGTCAAGGCAAAGCCATGGTTGAGGAGACGAATCATGAGGGAGGATTGGCTTGAGCGCTAGTAGATTGAAAGGCGCGCGCGTGGTTACCAGAGCTATATTGTTTGCAAAATACATAACTATCTATATACATGATTTTTTGGATAGAAGTTGGGAAATTCCCATTCTTCCGGTTGGACGAGCGCGGACCACGAAGGAATATGAAGAAGAGTGGGATGTTGCGAAATCTTTGATCTCTTCCTACGGCCCACTCGTCGAAACTCGTCACACAATGAAGCGCTTTTGAATGAAAACCTTCCCCGAAAAAGTGGGTCTAGTCTTCTATTGCCATGTACATATCAGCGGGCAGTGGGATAAGTCGAAGCATGCCAGAACCTTCTTTAGTAGTGAGCTGTACCGACTAGCTCCTAGCAAGGGCTTCAAGATCACAGTAATGCCTGCCAAAACTTGACTTGGGTACGAATGTCATGTTCAAAGCAGGTTTCTCTAGACACCTTGGAAAAGATCACTGACGAGCTCAATCTCAAAGTGTGAATGAAATTATTAGTTTCATCCTCTTTATGAGCCTGAGATCATATGGGTCAACAATTCTCATTTATTAGTTCTAGAAAGCCCTTCTCAAGGAAGTGAGCCACTCAATCTGAGCCATTATAAGATCCATCTCCACCTTGTCTCCGATGCGGAGCATCTCTTACTCAAGATGTTGGTGTTGGCGCTACAGCTGTACATGACCTGAAAACATTCCCAGAACCACTTGTTCCTCATAATGAAATGGAAGCTCTTACGACTCACGGCGAGAGCTTTGAAAGTGCCGTTGTTCGTATCATCCATTTGCTTTTGGCAATGCATATTATCGTCAATAGTGTATTTGCTTTGCATTGTTTGGTTTACCATATGCAGTGAATTCTTCATGACTGATTCGGAGGGACTGACTTTCCTTTCGGCATAAGCCCTTCCCTCTAGTAGTCCTATACTTCTGGGTGTCTAGTCTTTGAAAGCAGACCGCAGTGAAACATCAACTAGCTAGCGTACCATACCACTTCCTTTCCCCGGAGGGGGCCCCGCGATATTTAGTAAGAGATCTTTGTTTGTATACTCTTGAGTGCTTTTTCTTTCATTATTTGGCTCCTTGAGCACCCTTCTTTAGTCATGTGGAGTAAAGAACGCGGCGGGCAGAAGTCTAAACAACTGCTATACGGGTTTCTACTAGTAATGAAACAGCTTACTTTAGAGAATCTGCTGAAAGATAAGTATTCCTATTCGGCAGTAAGTAAAGCTTCGTTAACTCCAAAATCAAATAACTATTTTGACCGTGAAGCGACAACTTCCCTTGCTTATTCTAGTAATTCTGATGTATGATTCACCTAGGGTCGAGCAAAAGTAATAACTCAAGTAATAGGCAGCAAAGTCAATTAATTAATTCCATCGAGTCGAGTAGGAATCCGAATTCACCACGAAAGCCTCCACCCAACCAGCGTAAGGAACTGATGAAGCCAGCTAGTCATCTAACGTAGGCATGTTATGAGCCGACTAGAGAATCCGCTTCAAAATAGTACGTTGTGCCCTACCTATCTAAAAGGAGTACTGAGCGGTAGGGTGGGCGCACTTCTTTGTAATTCTAGATTAGTGAGTGTATAGTCGAACAACCAGGGCGAGCAAGCGGATGCAATGGCTTGATAAAGATCCGTTACTTCTTCTTCAGTATATTACCTAAAAGCTGATTATTGACTTTCAGCCTCAGGATGAAGCTCCATTTCAGCGTTTGCATGGCACATAAAAAGCTGCCTGATTACCATAATGATATGGCTGGCCCAATTGATAGTATGGGCTACTCACAGGTTTTCGAGTCAGTGTAACAAACTGTTAAATTAGTCCATTTCGCTTTAATATTCCAACTAAAGACTAAGGTAAGTCAAGGCATATTCCCCTATGTAGGGGCAAGAAAAAGTGCTTCAGCTGTTGTCGGCTGGGGCAAGTTGCTTGTTCAGGTGCACTTACCTAGAACTACTTTTCATTGTACAGTTCTGTAGATCGATGATAGGAAGAAAAATACGTATAGTAATTAGAAAGTACCCGAACTATAAGAGCGAGCATATTCCCCTAATTTTCGAAATCCCGCATCTTTGGCATTTCTCAAAAAAGGGATTCAAAAAACATAACTTACTGAAGTCTAATACAACAAAAGAAGGAAAGCTATGATCACTCTACTAGCCCATCCGCATAACGTTGGCTTGACTTCCGATAGGGATAAGAAGCTGGTAGGACGAGAGGTAGGATGATGAAGCACTACGTTGGGGGAATGTCAATGTCCGTTTCAAGTAGAAAGCTTTAGTCAAGCTCGGGCAAGTTAAGGAGCGCGGGAAAGCAAGACTTCATTGCTTTATAATCCAATCTACTTTCCTCCTTCTTCTTTAATTCATTCTGGATTTTGACTTCCTTTTCAACATTTCTTTTCTGGCTTTTGAGTGGACATTTCTTCCTGCTGTTTTGTTCGTATAGGCTCGCTACATCCTTCCGCTCGCTGGCTCGTTTCACTTACGTTACACTCGCTGGGTGGTAGACTTGCAAACCACAGCCGTGCTTTTCCAACTAAAACGGTCGGGAAAAGTCTAGCCATTCCACTTTCTGCTACTCCCATAATAGACAATGTTGAGATGTAACTATTCAGGAAATCCTATGGATCTTCATTTCAATTTCCAGAGAACTTGTCTAATTTCTGAGGAGTCAGTCCTGAAGTGTGGCTGTTTCTAAGGGTGTTACCTGTGGCGATGCTTTTACTGAACCCAGTGCTGAGTTAACTGAAGACCTTTGCTTCTCCATTTGTTCTATACGTGTTTCAAACTTCTCCTCTAGTTTTTTGAACTCAAGAGCAGTTTGATCCTTCTGGCATTTGAACTGAGGGTTTATCTTCTCACTTGAACTAGCACTCTCAGAACTATCTGAATTATTATCAGAAATTTCATGAGTTTGTGAATCAGAAAGTGAAAGTTCCCCCTCTACTGCTAGTTCTTTTCCACGCCTCTTTGAAATATTTTCTTCTACTCCTTGAATAGAATCAGCAAGTTGAGCCCGTTTTTCAAGTGTTTTCTTACTTGACTTCTTCTTAGCACTCTGCTTGTTACTACGGTCTTGCTAAAACTGCTTCTTTTCTTCTTCAAACAACCTCTTTTGTTCTTCCGTGTTTCTCTTCTTCAAATTTGCGTAACTGCTCTTCTAGAGTTAGTTTGCCCTGGGGCATTTTCCCGGGATTCTCCTCTCCCGAGTTTCCGTTGATTGATGCAATCTCACGTTTGAGAAATATTATGAAACAGAATATGTCGTAGGGAACAGAAAGAGCGGATGTTGTGGTTTAGGTTGAATATTGACTTGGGCTTCGGTGGCTTCTCTTTCTCCTACAACTGGGAGTAGCGAGTAGTTTCGTCGTCCTTCATTCAAAGTAAACGAAGCAAAGTAAGTAGTTAACGAAGCAAAGGAAGGAGTTTTTGACTTGTGGTGCGTAGGACCGAAGTGAATACATGTGGAGTTAGCCAGAGTTTTCCATCCGGCTTTTCTTATTGGGTTTCAGAAAGCAGCCCGCCCTACCTAAGCTTTTATTCCAAAGAAGGTAGAGCTTTGTAACTGTCTCTTGCTGTTACGTACTGAGAAGGAAGGTCAACCAACTATCTATTTAGTGCAACCGTTAAGATAGATAACCTCGCTTGAAAAAGCCACATCTTCTTCGCTCGCTGCTATGAGAATAAGTCATTTACGTACGGTCACTACACACTATCTATTATGCACTACACACTTCTGTATGTAAGTAATTTCTTTCGAGTTAGCTTCCGTTTGATTGACAGCCTACTGAATTTCTGGGAGAGTCAGTCAGTTCGAGAGGGTGAGCCTTTATTTAATATAGCCTGCAAGTGAGCCTCCCTCATTCATGGGTAGCCTTTTTCGGATAGATAGTAAGGTTCATCGCCTACTACGCGCATTAGCTCATCTACTTGCTAGAGGTCCAAAGCTTGCTTGATGTCCTTCCTTACTTAATTAATATTCTTTCTTCACATAACTATATATAATGCGCAAAATCAATACGCAAAATACAGAGGCGGTATCTTATGCCATTTTGACGGGGTTTCTTACTTTTTTCACAAAAAGGAATGCGCTCTTTAGGGAAAACCGGGTATAAAACCCGAAGTAATGGTAAAAGAGGAACTTTCTCGTGATCCGTTCGACACCAGAAGTGCATCGCCACCACTAGGGTTATGTGTTCTGAGATCAATCCGCGCCTCGAAGGCTAGAAGCTGACCGAGTATGTCGGCTAGAGAGAGAACACCGGCGGATGACGTAACCACAGCCACAAACGGATCATAGTCCGTACCGAGACCACCAAGGAGATAAAGAACAAGATCGCGGTCTGAAATGGAGTCGCCGACGGATCGAAGCTGATCACCAAGCATCTTGAGGCGATTGTAATACTCGGTGCGGGTAAGGCCCCCCTTCTTGAGATGTTGAAGCTTGTAGCGAAGTTCTCAAACCCTTGCATTCGATTGAGAGGAGTAAGCGCTTCCACTAAGAGGTAGAGAAGGTTATGCTCCTAGTCTTTTCGACGAATCTGCTCTTTTGAATTAGCATTACCCTTCGTCCTAAAATCTTTCTTCTCTCTAGTGACTATAACATTTATTTAGCTCTTTTGCCTCACTCAGAAAGAACCGCTTTTCCCGTATGCCCTGGCTCATAGCCTGATAGGACAAGACAATAAAATATGGGGTGTCGTGTTAAGTGTTGTTTAATGAATGTCAAATGCAAAATGCACTTATCACTTGGCTTAGCTGATAAGTCGTAGTAGGCATTGATCAGAAACGTGTCTTCTTTCTGCTTATGTGAATAGGCCAATTGCTATCATGCGTTGGCGAAAGAGCGCTAACTTCCGGGACACATCAACCCAAATCAAATCCTGACTGACTGCATACCCTCTAGTAACCATCCGGAGGTTACACGGATATGCTTAATACAGCAATTTGAAGAAGCAAGGTTGTTCAAGTCACAGCATAGTCGGATCCGGACCCTTCAACACTGTTACTTGAGAGAAAACCCTTCAGCTGGGCTGGGTTCCTTTCTTCATCATATTAAGTGAATCTTAGTTATTCTGTTTGGTGTGCTCGTGTATGAACCAAGCTTACTTAATTGGTACAGCCTTCTAGCCCCCTCTCGTTGAATGCTGCTCCACTCGCTTAGGTAATGACTAGGTCGCAAGAGTAGTTTGCTATTTAGAGAAGATGTTGATTCCGAACCTTACGCAAAAAACTCCCTATCCTGTGCTTTGAATGCCTATCGATAGACAAACCCGGCCCACCACTATAAGCAAGCAGATATTTCTCCTTTGACTCGGCTAGTGCAGGTCCCATGAATAAAAGCGGGAGCACGCACCCACCCGTGATGCAATCAGAAAGGACTCTAACAACTGCGGAAGGTCGTAGTCTTTAATAGAATATCCGATCTGGCTTGATTCACTTTGATTCTTTTTGATTTCCTAAACTCAAGAGAGAAAAGCTTCTCCACGTTTATGAAGATGAAGAGGTTAGCTGCTGCTCAGCGAGAGGGGTGGCTTTTGCCTGTCATTCAGGATAAGATAACTCGAGAATCTCATCTATGATACTTTAATCTATGAATAGGGGGTAAGTCAAATGAATAGGCTTGCTGATATAAGAATTTGATAGAGACTTTCCTTCATGGACTGAAGAGGAGAAGCGGTTTCATTCATTTACAGACTTCAGCTATAAGCTTGATTTACTTGACAAGCTCATCTATCAAAAGTGAGAAAGTCAATACATAGGATCCTCTCAATCTATGAGTTTCATCCAAGCAGCACGAAAAGCGCCAGGTAGTAACTTATTCAATAGCTGTGCTTACACCGCCTTTACCCGTATACCAGCCTCTTTTATCTGACCGTACTTTCACTATTAGCTTTTCCCAGTTGGAAATTCAATTCATAGGTTAGCACACATCCAACCTTCCACACTAAAGAAAACTTTGACAACTATGCGTAGAAAAAAGAAAGAAGAAAAGTCAGGTAGGTAAGCAAATACTGGTAGGTAAGCTTCTGTATCGGAAGTAACAGATTGAGCACGAGTACAAGGTAACCGGAAAAGGCGGGCATCTTGAATAGCAGCAAAGCAAGAAGACGAATAATCAGTCAAAGATTTGGTTTGATAGGCAAGATCCGTCACAAGTCAAGTCAAAAAAGCTCCAACTTCTTCAGGGTCAAAGTAGAAATACCAGAATAGGGCGCGTAAGCACTAGCAATAGAACTCTGGTCAAAGGGTATATTATGGGAAAACCCAGATTCGGAATTGGCCAAAGATGAGTCGAAATAGCTTGGGTAAGAAAAATGAGAGGCTTAGGTCAAATAAATAGGTCGACGTTTGAGGATAAGAAATTGAGTAAGTAGTAAACACAGATTTTTCAAAGAACATAGTCCTAGGTGAATAGGGTTTTTGATTCCCAGCGTTAGTTGGCTAAGCAAAGTAGGCTTCTGGAAAGGCTGGATAAGCATCACAAGTCACAGGTAACGATTAGTAGTCATATAGAAATCCCAGGAATAGAGGTACTACTTCTTTAGTGGAATGAACAGGGCTTTATAGGGTTGTGATTTCGTAGTTATATCATAGGTTTCGGAGGATACTAATATTGGAAAGGTTAAGTAGTTGGTTAAGTCACAGAAAAAGTTGTCTCGGCAAGGTATGCATTCGTAGTTGGCTAGCTAGGTAAAGTGAGCGGGGAAGTTACTCTCGAGAGGTATACATATCTTACAGGTCGAGGAGTTGGGAAAAGAATTCATTATTACAGCATTTTTGGACTCCCCACATAGATTGGAAAGAGAAGAGAAGTTCTGTGAAAGCTTGCTTTTTCTATCTCAAATGATAAGTGATTTACAATAAACTGAAACATAACATGGTGCGTGCTCATTTGTTTAGGCTACATTTTCTTTCTTTTCGTTGTTGAATATTAGGTGGGTTTTTTAGGAAAAAGCAAAAAAGCAATTACTAGGCGCGCAGCCGGCCGTGGGTGAAAAGCAATCGACGAGGGAGAGAGATCCTCTCAAAATCAAGCAAGTAAAGCAGTTTGTTTATTGATTTTCTTGGTTCAAAATAACAACAAACAGTATAGATCCTTTCCATCCATACTTACCGTTCAAATACTAGAAGGCTCGCTCTAATCAAAGCCAAAGGTGGATGTGTTGAGATTCGACAAATCTCTGCTACATCATCGATTCGAACTGCAGTCCATATGCGCCCGCCAGCCATTTTGATAAGTAAATCAGAGAAGTTAGGCTTATCTAATTCGGAGTGGGTAGCATTCACTTATTCCCTAGGGGTAGGTCATAGGCTAGATAAAGAAAAGACCTCACATGGTTGATAGGAGTAGAAGTAGTGCTTTTCTTCGTTTCAGACAAGTGCTAGTTTGACTAGTACCATTAGCAAGACTCTGCTTCTTTGAAGGTCAGAATAGAGAGAGGGACCAAAAAACGTATCCACGCAATCACTTTGCTTCCAAAATCTCTATATACGGAAGCATGCCCGCGCTTTTCTGATCTTCAACCCATTCTCCTTGTAGTGACCATAGACACCACATTCAAGCACACTCGGTATATTTATTCCCTCATATTCCACTCTCCATATCCGTCTCCGTCATAGAAATAGAACTAGTTGGGGCTTTGGTTAATCCACTTCCACGCGATGCTTGCAAAGTGTTTACATCGATATAAAGAGGTCCTCTCCGCGCCTAGGATTCGTTTCAGAATTGAATGGGAAAAAGAGATTTGTGCTTGTGCGTGCATTCGCTACTCATACATACATAAGTAGAGTCCATTCCCTCCCTGGCTGGCGGCAAAGAATAGAAAAGAGCTCGCTCGCCCGCGCCTGCCTATACCTTGGACATGAATTACTACACTGGTGCTACTCTTGCTTCGTAGAAATATGCATCTCTTCTATACATACTTGACTTTCCCTAGCTATGGCAATAGGTCTATCAGCTTACCCTGGCTACTCTACTTACTACTTGACCTCAAAAAGCCTACTATTCTATGAAATGCGAATCCCTTGTGACCGAGAATCCGTATGAGGTGAAGATGGCAAGGTAATGGTTGTTATCAAAGGAATTTGATATGAAGTAACCGTTAAAGAATAAAGATTAACTAATCAAAAAAAACCTCTGTTCCAAACTACAAAAGGCAGGTATTACCCGAGGAATGTCTTCTTGTGGGCGCAGACAGAAGCTATATATCTTCTCTAGCTGCAGTGTTTCCAGAATAAACTGTGTTGCAAACCAAGTGATGATGGTTGTCACTCATTGCAGCACTAGGCGGCTGGCGCATGTCTGTGTGTCGCTTGAAAATCACGATGTCCTTTGCGAGTGCGAATTGTTTGAATTCAAGTTGACCTCGAATTTGATTGGAATACTTCTGAACTCTACTGGGTCATCAGATTTCTTTCTTCGGATCAGCCGCTTCTGAAGCTGGTACGTACCTTAGCTTTAGTATCCTGTAAGGCAGAAGGATGCTTCACATGGTAATTAAGGTGATACTGAGAAAACTACTAGCCAAGAGTTTTTCTGTACTGAAGTACTTGAGAAAGACTATGGTCAATTAACTAGTAATCCGCATATTATTGCTCGACGGCATATTAATTCAGATAAGAAAAGAGATGCTCGGGTACTAAACCTTCCTTCTTATTCTTCCTGCTAAGTTCGAACGTCTTTCTCAAGAGGAGCTGAATTAACTAATAAAGATTAAGCCAAATACTATTGAGTACTGTGTACTTGGTACTAAAGAAGTCAATAAAAAAGCTCTAGTAAAGCTAGTAGGTCAAGGTTTTTCGACAAAGTATGCGCTTTTCATTTGTGCTAGCCTTACCTTCCGCACATGTATTCACTTGGGACCGAGGCACTAACTGCTTTATCGAGAATGCTCGTAAGTAAAGTTTTCCAAGCATATCTTTTCGTTCTTTGTTCTAGCCAGTTGAACTCTTTCTCAAAAATGGAATCTTCGCATTTCCAATATTTTTTGTCGTAAATGAAGAACTCCGATTCCACTACGCCGTCTAGAAATTCTTAAGTGTAATAGGAAAACTAGGAAAAAAGAGAAAAAGCATGAGTATGAGATGGCGATAGAGAAATGAGGGAATATGAGAACATAGAAATGCGGAGTGTGAGAACATAGAATAGCAGAGAGAGTTAAGCAGGTGGATTGGCAGAAGGATAGCTAGATGGATACCTAGACGCCGAATATATAGGTGGATGAGGAAGAAGAGTTACTTCGTGCTTGGGATATGATTATTTCTCAGAATAGGAGATGAAAGATGAGAATTGATATACATACTTCGGATGAAAGTAATACGTACGGCCATATATGGAGTTCTTAATTGGAGTAGAAATTGGTGACCAACGCTCTGGCGCTTTTAGAGGCGGCGTTTCATCCCCAACATAACGAGAGGCCCTTCTGCCTGTGGTATCATACCTTCACTCTCTAGTTCAAAACATTATTCCGTTTTCTATTTCACCCGGAACGATTCCAATATAGACCTACGCACCGCATTTGAGACGAAACGATTTCATGCTGCCGCCCAACAAACAAGATTAGGATTGAGCCTCACTGCGCTTGAGCTTTCTTCTCTTTTCATTCGAGCGACTCGCTTTTCGCTTTACTCTCTTGACTGCCCTAGACAGCTTTTGAGCACTGGAACCTGAACTTGAGCATGATTCGCCCCTGTAAGACAACTTGAGAAGAGCATACTTTAGGAACAGGGTACTGCGGTGGAAGCGTGGTGGGCCTATGATCCATATGTCTCAGAATTGTTAGGAGTTTCTTAAGTGTGAATTCGTTCGTTCGGGCAACTTGTTGACTCTAGTTTCATGCTGACTTTATGCGAGAGTTAGACTTTTCACTTCGAAAGTGTAGCTTGACGTTGCTTATCGGCCTTGATTCCTTGTGTAGTTTTTACTAAAATAAGTAGAAAGTGGAGCTTGTCAAAGTAGTGGAGTTCAAAGCGTGTTTCCGTTGCGAGTTGACCTTATGCTTGAAACACTTAATCTATCTTTTCTTACAGGCGCTAAGTCCCTTGCTTGTTGAAGGCAATAACAACGTGGAAAGAAAAGGAAATGCTCAAATTCCAAAGGGGGGTGTCGCCACATACAAATATATTATAGGAAAGATAATAGTAGCATCATATCAAAAAGAAATCGTTCAAAACTACACGCCAGTTATACTCAACTAATTAATTCATTTTGCTTGCTACACTTATTTTATTGCAGACTTTTTCTTTCTGAAGGAGAAGCAACCCGTGTTAGGTGTATAAAATTCAAAGAGTTGTGGCATGGTAGCTTTGTCGAAATGCGAAGGCAAGATATGGGCCAGCTTAAGTGCTTACGCTGAAAAGTCAGAAACTTGAGTGAGCAGAGTGGAAAATATTTGTTGGAACAAAAGTTGACACAGCCTCTACAATTCAAGGCTCTTACTCAGTTCATTGGATTTTGCTTTCTAGAGTAGTTCTTTGCTTACTGTGTAGAACAGTGCCGTAGAGAAGTTAGTAGTGGAGTTCAAAGGTGAGTATCATATTTGGGAGGAAGTAGTGTAGTTCTCGAGTTCAGTTTGGAATGCAAAGAAGAACATACGTTAGTTAGGGCACAGCAGCCGGCTAACGCGCATACCTTGAAAAGCTGTGTCTTTTGTAGTGAGAAAGTCAGTATATATTTTTGGAGAAGAATAATAGTAAAGATAAGATGCAAGCAAGAGACCATGCCCGGGAAGTTATATGAGTATGAAGAAGGTCTTCCGGGAGCTCGACTTTTGCTTTCTTTACGGGCGCTTGCTTGACTGTGTAGTCGGCTTTAGACTAAGCACTCGGAGCAGCAGGGACAGAGGAGAAGTGCAGGGTTTTTTTCAGAATTCATATTCTCTTATCAGCCCATTTAGCCTGATCGCGTAGAGAGAGGAGACTAAGTCATCGGTTGTGCGTGCGCGGATCAAAATAATCAATTTAGTCCGTAAGGCTTAGTAAGAAGAATAGGAAGCTTAGTCCCACCTATGCCTACTAATGAGAAGTACGTACAGAATCAAATCAAGTCTCAAATTACTTACTATCTATATCAAGTAGGAGAATAAAGTGAATAAAGAGAATAATATGCTTTCAAGAAAGAAGGAGAAATATGAAAAAAGGAAGGTTTTTTCTTCAAAGGAGATTTTTCCTACTCTTTTTGTTTGAACATATTGACTTAAGTTTACTCTCATTTCCTACTCGTACAGATGGACCGACCTACCTACTTATTGGAACATGTTAATTCCACCCTAGATTGATATTTGCTTAGCCAGTCTACCTTTAAGAAGAAAGGGTGTTGGCAGGCAAGTCAAGGAACAAAGAATCCTTTCGAGTTTCTGTATTCTTTTCTTAGTTTAGACCAGTTCAATAGCTTTCTTCTGTGATGAATCCTGTGGGTCTTCTAGTGCCTACCTGATCATGTCAGACTTAGTCAATATACAAATCTCGTCAAAAGCACATTATCTTATACCTACTATGATATCTAAAGTATGTTATTAGATGAAATCAGAGAGCTATTACTTAATTAGATGATAAGAAGCTAGCTGATGCAGTGAGGCCGCAGGTGAAATCGTAAGCTTATGTATGAATCTATATGCAGGTCAAAGAAAATAGAGTGCAACTACGGATATTATTCTAGGCGAAGGGATAGAAGACGCATAGAAACTTGCTTGTGCTTTTTCTGTATTCTGGAACAACCCTCTTCAATGTTATGACATTGGTCAGGTCAATGAAGTAGGCTGGTTTGCTAGTTACATGAAGAAATCAACCTCTTCTTTCTAGTAATCTGAACCACTGTTCAAGACTACGTTAATACTAAATAGAGAGAAGATATCTGTATACAATAGTGTATTTCAGAAGATACATGCAAGTATCCAACTCTATTTCTACAGAGTTTCAAGAGAGAGCTAAGACAAGACGAGCTACCTTTGCCAATACACCAGCCAGGATGTCCGATATAGCTTGTTCTTTTATTAGTCAGTGTCTAGATAAACCACTCCTGTGTATACTGTACATGACAACTTTCTCTTCCATACATACATGCTAAACCTTCGGCCTTTCTTTTAGACTATGTTCTTCTTCAACCTACCACTCAAGGAATCAAATGCTTGATTCTCACAAAATTGCCCATAGTGGAAAAGTACCATTAACTAATGAATAGAAAAGAAGAGTCTTTGATTGTCAAGATCCTTTGACTTCGCTTACCCATAAGAAGTTGTGACTCTTTCTTCTAGGAGTAAGAGTTGTCAGTTTCCGAGGGAATCAATCTCAATAACCGGACCAATGAGATAGAGTTGGGCAACCATCTACGCCATGCTTGCAAACAGATTCCACGACGCCTTCGTTTCTTTTACGTATTTTCTCCTCCAGTATTGGATTTCTTCCTTGGGTCCATATGCCCATTTCTTTAGTTTCCCCGTCTTTACCATTAGAAACAATTTGACAAAACCGCCCTAAGGACAGTGGCTTGAGAATCAGTATTAGGAGCTTACTTTTTCTCAACTTTTGATTCACTTGCAGTCCTTTGCAAAAAGTCTCTGTAAATTCCATTTTTTGACATCTGAGAAGAGAGGGAAGGCCTTCGCGCAGGCGGGTAAGTATATGCTCGTTAGGCACCCCCAACCTCAGAAGAGGGAAATGCTGCAGCCTTTTCTCGAGGTCGAGCCAGTCACAGTTCTCGCAGCATCGGACTCATACCTATAGAGTGAATAATCATGTCATTCTAGTACGGCGCCTAATCAGAATAGTTAACAGGCTAGGCTTGGACTTGACAAGATGCTGGCTACAATTAACCATTGGCATCACTTACCTATTCCCTTTTCGAACTTGCCTATCGGCCGTGGAATTCTGAATTCCATAAACGCCTCACTTAGATAGTCTGGCAACAATGTAAAGGAAAAGGCATTTACTCTTTTTACGGAGCTGCTTACCTACTCCCATCTTGACCTTTACCTGCTTAGCTAGTTAGCAAATTTCTTGGATGCAACGAGGACACCGGGAAGACCGGACAACGTAGTCAACCTAAACTCCAACCAAACAAGGGAACAAGCCATCTATCTACACTAATATATTATTGTATGTAATGCCTGAACTCAATTCAAGATTATTTTCCGAGGTAGCGCCCTGACTTCTATATATGAAAATCGTTACTTTATATGACTCACTTCCATGCCTAGTGGCTTCCTATTGTTGTTGATACTATACTGGTTCAAGAAAATTTGACTTGCGATATGCTTAACACATCTGTCTAATGTTACTAGCATAAGTCTGTAGAGCTGCGGATGCTCAGGGCTTTGCTTTGTTGGTCTCGTAGGTTATCGGTTTGAGTTGATGCATAGATATGTGGGGCAGTCCATTAAAGCTTAGAAGCTGCGTTCATACGGGTAAGAGAATCCAGATAAGGAATCATGTTGGGCTAAATCCAGTTCAATATTATATCATAATATGGAGACTCGATCAACGAGTTATTTCATTAGATCGGCGAACTCGAAATGATATCGCAAAAGACAAGATTGTTGAATATTCAAATAATATGCAGGAAGGAAAAAGAACAGCTTCGACAGTTGTTTTCTTTCTACCCACAAATTCTTCCTATAGCCGTCTGATCCGACCAAATCGAAAAGTTCTAGCCGGAGCTTCAGCCATTCAAGTCGCACCAGTACTTATATTATAGATAGATAGGCTAGCTGAGAAAGTTTTCAGAAACCGGTGCTTACAGACACGTCAAGTAGTTCAGAAAGGGGCCAAGTTTGAGGTGAACGTGCATCAACAGCTATGGCGAGTTCTAGTGCCGTAAACCCAAGTCAAGGTGCAATCTTCGCCTAAATATCTTGAGGAGGAGACCCGTTGGAGACAACGAGCCCGAGTGCAATGGCTGCATGAAGGCGACGCCAACACCTCCTTCTTCCACAAGGTCGCCTCTCACAGACGTCGAAAACCCCGGATCCTGAGTATGGAGATAGATGGCACTTGCTCCTCGTGCCCAAAGGCCATCCAAAGACACGTACTATAGTTCTACTGAAATTATTCCTTATTTTGCTGTGAGCTTACATATATATAGATTTCTTTGACTCTGTTGGACACTTTTTGATAGATAGAAAACTCTCATGCAATACCATAATAAAGCCCATAGCGGTGGAAAAAGAGCAAGTAACTGTAGTGGTTAAAAAGGAGTTTGAAGGGTTTAAGCGATTTGAGGCGAGATTTGATCGGGTTTTTAGGCAGCAGGTGGGAAAAGAGGCTGTTGTGGATACGGGCACCTCTACTAGTACAAAGAAAGGAATACTCAGTACTCCTATGGTTGGTACCGGAATAAGAATCCCTGAGGTAGGTAAAGAACCAGCTACTCCTGAGATTGTGTTTATGGCGGATGCACCTAAACAATAAAGACAACCTCGAAATCAAGGTCATGGTGTACAGGGGTATTGGGGGTAATTTGCCAAACTCAGACTTGCATTCATCTTTCAAAGGACCCCCTCTTTCACTTAGTGGCGGTTCGTTACGGCTGATGACCCCACCTTCTCACCTTTCTAGATAGATGGGGGTTGCCCATGATAGCTAGGAAGTATACTTTTCTTCCTGCCATCCTACTTCCTTCAACGGAAGTTTCCTTGCCTAGAGTGAGCCAGCTCAAAAGCGGATCCTTCGATCCCAATTCTATCTAATCTGTGAGTGCTTGGGCACGTCGGCTTTCGTGGTGGAAATGGCTTCATCAGATTCAGATACGGCCGGAGATACTGACGGAGCTGAGCTCAGCTGTAGGAAATAGGAGTTCGGTGTCGATTGGCTTCGCATTTTTGCTTTAAGGGGGGTTTCTTCGGGGGCTTTTAAGGAAACTCTTGCCCCCCTACTGCTTCAAAAAACATTTCCGCCTCTTCGCAACAAACTAACTACCTACCCCTTTACCTTACCCTACCTACCTACTTTCTACATACCTGTTCCAACAACCAACCTGACATCCGGATCATCACATTTCTCTTCATTCTTTACTTACTGCATCTTACACCCGTTCAGTTGCACACAGAACCTGCACGGAAGTATCTGAATAATGAGAATAATAGAAATAATAATGAAACACTTATCCACCACATATAAACCTTAATTCAAATAAACCTATCAAAATGCGTGTACTGAACGCGCACAGCATCAAATGCCATAGGACTACACTAGCTTTAAGCACTACACTACTTCCCGCTTTAATAAGAAGATTTCTTTCTACCGGTACCCCGTTCAGTTTCTATCAAAGAAAGGGAACGCATTAGGAAAAGTCAGAAATAAGTGATCTTCTGTCTCCTCTTAAGTTCTCTATGATAGATTAGAGTATCTACATTATCCGATTTACTAGAATCTTGAACAGTGGGAAAATAATGAGATTGATAGCGAACAGGTTTATTCAAAAATGAAGTAAACCAACCTACTTCGTTTACCAAAGTCATTAGGTTCTTTATAGCTGGAAACCTCACTTACCAATACTTTTATAGTGCAGCTGCTACTTTGGATGCATCTGATCGATAAATTGAGTACTCCAGTGCTTCTTCAACATCTCATATACAACGAAATTGAGACGGACCAGACACTATAGGCATATCGATTTTCTTCATTAGTTGGCTTGTTAGATGAGGAGCAACTATTTCATAGAAGGATTCACCTAAGCACGAAGATAGGGCTGGCCTTCATTCAGTATATCGGTATATATAGAACGTATATGGTGTCAAGTCTCTTCTTAAGAGATTTGGACTCTATCCGTCTTGCTTATCCAATAGAAAACAAGACAGTATTTGGTACGCACTAGAAGAAGCATCCATACTGACTGGGAAGAAGTTCTATTCCAAGTATTCCGCTTTACAATGACACAGTCACATAATGTGTTAAATGAATTGAAATGGGTTATGCGCTCCTTTAGCGAATTGAATTAATTCTTGCATTTGAGCGGTTCCCAGCTCCAATCCATCCACTCGACCCACTATAGAACGTGTCCAAGCAGCTGCTTCTTCTTTCGTTGAGAATGAATGATGATGGACACCTACAGCCTGTTCAATAACCCATCGACAGCTTATTCTTGTTTTCCACTAGGAGATTCGTTTCCATATGGAAATGCAATCAAGCTTTTAGCCAAATCACGCTCATGGAAGTTAATGATTGCCAGTACTAGAATACGA
>JAMQYH010000106.1:0-81490 GCA_027562975.1 Rhynchospora breviuscula
CCATGTCTAATCCAATCTTTTCATATAAATAACACGTGAATCTTATTCTGGACAGTATAAATAGTTTATATGTAGATTATTGTAGTTAAATGACTTAGAATGAATCAAGAAACTATTGATATGCTCAAATGATATTCAGAATTGAATTATTTACACTTTATATGCGTAATTACCATGTATAATCCATTCTTTTCGAATAAATAACTAATGAATGTTATTCTGGACAGTATAAAGAGTTTAAATGTACATTATTATAATGAAAAGGCTTAGAATGAATACAGAAACAATTGAAATGCTTAAATGATACTTAGAACTGCATTAGTTGTACTTTATATGCGTAATTAACATGTATAATCAAATCTTTTTGAATAAATAACACATGAATGTCATTATGGATAGTATAAAGTGTTTAAATGTAGATTATTGTCATGAAATAACTTAGAATGAATCGAAAAACGATTGAAATGCTCAAATGATACTCAGAAATGCATTATTGGCACTGTATATGCGTAATTAACATGTATAATCCAATCATTTCGTATAAATAACATATAAATCTTATTTTGAACAGTATAAATAGTTTAAATATACATTATTGTATTGAAATGACTTAGAATTAATCAAGAAACTATTGATATACTCAAATGATACTCAGAATTGTATTATTTGCACTTTATATGCGTAATTACCATGTATAATCCATTCTTTTCGAATAAATAACACATGAATGTTATTCTGGGCAGTATAAAGAGTTTAAATGTACATTATTTTGATGAAATGACTTAGAATGAATCAAAAAATGATTTAAATGCTCAAATGATACTCAGAACTGCATTATTTACAATTTATAAGCGTAATTAACATGTATAATCAAATCTTTTTGAATAAATAACACATGAATGTTATTTTGGACAGTATAAAGAGTTTAAATATAGATTATAGTGATGAAATGACTTAGAATGAATCAAGAAACGATTGAAATGTTCAAATGATGATCCGAATTGCATTATTCGCACTTTATATGCGTAATTGCCATGTATAATTCAATCTTTTTGAATAAATAAGATATGAATCATATTCTGGACGGTACAAAGATTTTAAATGTTGATTATTGAGTTGAAATGACTTAGAATGAATCGAGAAACGATTGAAATGCTCAAATGATACTTAGAAATGCATTATTGGCACTGTATATGCGTAATTAACATGTATAATCCAATCATTTCGTATAAATAACATGTAAATCTTATTTTGAACAGTATAAATAGTTTAAATATACATTATTGTATTGAAATGACTTAGAATGAATCAAGAAACTAATGATATGCTCAAATGATACTCAGAATTGTATTATTTGCACTTTATATGCGTAATTACCATGTATAATCCATTCTTTTCGAATAAATAACAAATGAGTTATTCTGGACAGTATAAAAAGTTTAAATGTATATTATTGGGATGAAATGACTTAGAATGAATAAAAAAACGATTGAAATGCTCAAATGATACTCAGAATTGTATTATTTGCACTTTATATGCGTAATTATCATGTACAATCCATATTTTTCAAATAAATAACACATGAATGTTATTCTGGACAGTATAAATAGTTTAAATGTAGATTGTTGTTTTGAAATGACCTAGAATGAATCCAAAAACGATTGAAATGCTCAAATGATCAGAACTGCATTATTTGCAATTTATATGCGTAATTAACATGTATAATCAAATCTTTTTGAATAAATAACACATGAATGTTATTATGGACAGTATAAAGAGTTTAAATGTAGATTATTGTCATGAAATAACTTAGAATGAATCAAGAAATTATTGAAATGCTCAAATGATACTCATGATTGCATTATTGGCACTGTATATGCGTAATTAACATGTCTAATCCAATCTTTTAGTATAAATAACACATGAATCTTATTTTGGACAGTATAAATAGTTTAAATGTAAATTATTGTAATGAAAAGACTGAGAATGAATCAAGAAACTATTGATATGCTCAAAAGATACTCAGAATTGTATTATTTCCACTTTATATGCGTAATTACCATGTATAATCCATTCTTTTCGAATAAATAACACATGAATGTTATTTTGGACAGTATAAAGAGTTTAAATGTATATTATAGTGACGAAATGACTTAGAAAGAATCAAATCGATTGAAATACTCAAATGATACTCAGAACTGCATTATTTGCACTTTATATGCGTAATTAGCATGTATAATCTAATCTTTTTGAATAAATAACACATGGATGTTATTTTTGACAGTATTAGGAGTTTAAATATAGATTATAGTGATGAAATGACTTAGAATGAATCAAGAAACGATTGAAACACTCAAATGATACTCAGAATTGCATTATTTGTATTTTATGTGCGTAATTAACATTTATAATGCAATCTTATTGAATAAAGAACACATAAATGTTATTATAGATATTATAAAGAGATTAAATGTAGATTATTGTGATGAAATGACTTAGAATGAATCTAGAAACATTTGAAATGCTCAAAGGATATTCAGAATTGCATTATTTTGCACTTTATACATAAAATTATCATGTATAATCCAATCTTTTCGTATAAATGACATATTAATCTTATTCTGGACAGAATAAATAGTTTAAATCTAGATTATAGTAGTGAAATGACTTAGAATGAATCAAGAAACTTTTGAAATGTTCAAATAATACTTAGAATTGTATTATTCGCAATTTATATGCGTAATTACCATGTATAATCCATTCTTTTCGAATAAATAACACATGAATGTTATTCTGGACAGTATAAAGAGTTTAAATGTACATTATTGTGATGAAATGACTTAGAATGAATCAAAAAACGATTGAAATGCTCAAATGATACTCAGAACTGCATTATTTGCACTTTATATGCGTAATTAACATGTATAATCAAATCTTATTGAATAAATAACACATGAATGTTATTTTGGACAGTATAAAGAGTTTAAATATAGATTATAACGATGAAATGACTTAGAATGAATCAAGGAACGATTGAAATACTCAAATGATACTCAGAATTGTATTTTTTATATTTTATGTGCGTAATTATTATGTATAATGCAATCTTATTGAATAAATAACGCATAAATGTTATTATAGACAGTATAAAGAGTTTAAATGTAAATTATTGTGATGAAATGACTTAGAATGAATCCAGAAACAATTGAAATGCTCAAATGATACTCAGAATTGCATTATTTACACTTTATATGTGTAATTATCATGTACAATCCAATTTTTTCGAATAAATAACACATGAATGTTATTCTGGACAGTAGAAATAATTTAAATGTAGATTATAGTGATGAAATGACTTAGAATGAATCAAGAAACGATTGAAACACTCAAATGATACTCAGAATTGCATTATTTGTATTTTATGTGCGTAATTACCATTTATAATGCAATCTTATTGAATAAAGAACACATAAATGTTATTATAGATATTATTAAGAGATTAAATGTAGATTATTGTGATGAAATAACTTAGAATGAATCCAGAAACATTTAAAATGCTCAAAGGATATTCAGAATTGCATTATTTTGCACTTTATACGCAAAATTATCATGTATAATCCAATCTTTTCGTATAAATGACATATTGATCTTATTCTGGACAGAATAAATAGTTTAAATCTAGATTATTGTTGTGAAATGACTTAGAATGAATCAAGAAACTTTTGAAATGTTCAAATAATACTTAGAATTGTATTATTCGCAATTTATATGCGTAATTACCATGTATAATCCATTCTTTTCGAATAAATAACACATGAATGTTATTCTGGATAGTATAAAGAGTTTAAATGTACATTATTGTGATGAAATGACTTAGAATGAATCAAAAAACGATTGAAATGCTCAGATGATACTCAGAACTGCATTATTTGCACTTTATATGCGTAATTAACATGTATAATCAAATCTTTTTGAATAAATAACACATGAATGTTATTTTGGACAGTATAAAGAGTTTAAATATAGATTATAACGATGAAATGACTTAGAATGAATTAAGGAACGATTGAAATACTCAAATGATACTCAGAATTGTATTTTTTGTATTTTATGTGCGTAATTATTATGTATAATGCAATCTTATTGAATAAATAGCGCATAAATGTTATTATAGACAGTATAAAGAGTTTAAATGTAAATTATTGTGATGAAATGACTTAGAATGAATCCAGAAACAATTGAAATGCTCAAATGATACTCAGAATTGCATTATTTACACTTTATATGTGTAATTATCATGTACAATCCAATTTTTTCGAATAAATAACACATGAATGTTATTCTGGACAGTAGAAACAATTTAAATGTTGACTATTGTGATGAAATGACTTAGAATGAATCAAGAAACTATTGATATGCTCAAATGATACTCAGAATTGCATTATTAGCATTTTATATGCGTAATTATCATGTGCAATCCAATTTTTTCGAATAAATAACACATGAATGTTATTCTCGACAGTATAAATAGTTTAAATGTAGACTATTGTGATGAAATGATTAAGAATGAATCCTGAAACGATTGAAATGCTCGAAATATACTCAGAATTGCATTATTTGCAATTTTTATGTGTAATTACCATTTATAATCCAATCTTTCTAAATAAATAAAGCACGAATCATATTCTAAATAGTATAATGAGTTCGAATATTGATTATTCTGATGAAATGACTTAAAATGAATTCAGAAACGATTGAAATGCTCAAATGGTACTCAGAATTGTATTATTTGCACTTTATATATGTAATTACCATGTATAATCCAATATTTTTAAATAAATAACACATGAATATTATTCTAAACAGTATAAAGTTTTTAAATGTAGATTATTGTGTTGAAATAACTTATAATGACTCCAGAAATGATTGAAATGCTCAATTGATACTCTGAACTGCATTATTTGCTTTTTTATATGCGTAATTATCACGTATAATCCAATCTTTGTGAATAAAAAAACACTTGAATCATATTCTAGACAGTGTAAACAGTTTAAATGTAGATTATTGTGATGAAATAGCTTAGAATGAATCCAGAAACAAATCATACTCAGAATTGCATTATTTGCAATTTATATGCGTAATTATCATGTATAATCCAATCTTTTTGATTAAATAACACATGAATCATATTCTGGAGAGTATAAATAGTTTAAATGTAAATTATTGTGATGGACTGACTAAGAATGAATCCAGTAACGATTGAAATGCTCAAATGATACTCAGAATGACATTCTTTGCAATTTATATGCATAATTACCTTGTCTAATCCAATCTTTTTTAATAAATAACACATGAATGTTATTCTGGACAGTATAAAGTTTAGTTTAGGAAAAATTGGATATAACCCCCCGTAATCTTTCCTATCCGGATATAACCCCCTGCAATCTCTAAAACCGGATATAACCCCCCTGCAATCATGCTTATTAGGGATATAACCCCCTCTGATTAGTTTTAGTTATTTTTTAATTAAAAAAATTCAGCAGCATAAAAATTATGACCAAACTACCCTTTTTATTTCCAAAGATCGTTTCGCCTTTTTTAATAGATATAGTACCAAAATTGTACGATCTTTTCTAAAACCGTTTCATCTTCCTGTCTTTGAAATTGGAGATATCATATTCTTTCTCAATCTCTTGTCTCTTTCTGCGCCAAATAATAATTGGAGATATCATATTCTTTCTCAGTCTCTTATGCTTCTCAGAACAGTTGTCTCCTTCCACTAGTTTTGCTTGGTTTCAACAAAGGATTTCCAGTTATGGGACTACCCCTATAACAGATACTAATTCACGAGCAACTGTCAGAAATGAAAAGTTCTTGGAGGTACCTCAAATTGTATGGGGATTAAACAATAAGAAATTCTCACTTGCGAGAGGCCTCTTAACCGCTCGATTTCCAACCGAACCCTTCTCATGCCTAGTTTGAGTGCATCTCTCTTTTACAAGTTGAATTGCTGCAGCCAATGCAATTTGACAAAATTTTTTATTTGGAGAAGTTTAAATGAGATAGAACAGCATTTGGCTCTAGTAAATGAGATAGAAAATGGTGCGGTCAAGGTCATCTCAAAGATTAGAGAGATCAGCATAAAGGCAAAAAATGGGAACGGAGAACAGGAATGAACCAAATTTGTAGTAGCAAAAAAGAGATCCTTGATCGGGTTTCACACATAATGGGTATTAACCTGCCTGCTGTAGTTTAGAGAGATTAATATCAGCAAAATTAATGCCCAACGATTGGTGCCGGTCAGCATCTTTAAAGTTTTAGTAAAAATTTCAGTGCTGGTTCAATGCCTGCGTATTGAGTAAAAATTCTACCAACAAATTATTATCGGCAAAAAAGAAAGAGGGTGGGTGGGGGGGGGGGATCGGAGTCCAATGATACAATAGAGATTTGGTGTCGTGTAGGAAGGTGAAAGTCTGAAAGATCTTTGTTTCTAAAGGAGGGTAGTTTCGTCACAACTAATTTTTTTTAATTAAAAAATAACTAAAACTGATCAGAGGGGGTTATATCCCTAATAAGCATGATTGTAGGGGGTTATATCCGATTTTAGAGATTGCAGGGGGTTATATCCGGATAGGGAAGATTACGGGGGGTTATATCTAATTTTTCCAAAAGTTTAAATATAGATTATTGTGATGAAATGACTTAGAATGAATGCAGAAACAATTGAAATACTCAAATGATACTCATAATTGCATTATTTACAATTTATATGCGTAATTATCATGTACAATCTATTTTTTAAAAATAAATAACACATGAATGTTATTCTGGACAGTATAAATAGTTTAAATGTAGACTATTGCGATGAAATGACTTAGAATGAATCCAGAAACGATTGAAATGCTTAAATGATACTCATAATTGCATTATTAGCACTTTATATGCGTAATTATCATGTCCAATCCAATTTTTTCGAATAAATAACACATGAATATTATTCTGGACAATATAAATATTTTAAATGTAGACTATTGTGATGAAATGATTTAGAATGAATTCATAAACGATTGAAATGCTCAAATGATACTCAGAATTGCATTATTTGCACTTTATATGCGTAATCACCATGTATAATCCAATATTTTTCAATAAATAACTCATGAATGTTATTCTTGATAGTATAAAGTGTTTAAATAAAGATTATTGTGATGAAATGACTAAGAATGAATCCAGAAATGATTGAAATACTCAATTGATACTGAGAATTGAATTATTTGCACTTTATATGCGTAATTACCATGTATAGTCCAATCTTTTTGAATAAATAACACCTGAATGTTATTCTGAACAGTTTAAAGAGTTTAAATGTAGATTATTGTAATGAAATGACTTAGAATTAATCAAGAAACGATTGAAATGCTCAAATGATACACAGAATTGCATTATTTGCACTTTATATGCTTAATTATCTTCTATAATCCAATATTTTTTAATAAATAACACATGAATATTATTCTCGACATTATAAAGTGTTTAAATGTAGATTATTGTAATGAAATGACTAAGGATGCATCCAGAAATGATGGAAATGCTCAAATGATACTCAGAATTGCATTATTTGCACTTTATATGCGTAATTATCATGAAAAATCTAATTTTTTCGAATAAATAACACATGAATGTTATTCTGGACAGTATAAATAGCATAAATGCAGACTATTGTGATGAAATGACTTAGAATGAATCCAGAAACGATTGAAATGCTCAAATAATACTCAGAATTGTATTATTTGCACTTTATATGCGTAATTACCATGTATAATCCATTCTTTTCGAATAAATAACATATGAATGTTATTCTGGACAGTATAAAGTATTTAAATGCTGATTATTGTAATGAAATGAGTTAAAATGAATAAAGAAACTATTGAAATGATCAAATGATACTCAGAATTGCATTACTTGCACTTTATATGCTTAATTATCTTCTATAATCCAATATTTTCGTATAAATAACACATGAATCTTATTCTGGACAGTATAAAAATTTTAAATGTAGATTATTATGATGAAATGACTTAGAATGAATCCAGAAACGTTGGAAATGCTCAAATGATACTCAGAACTGCATTATTTGTACTTTCTATGCGTAATTACCATGTATAATCCAATCTTTTTGAATAAAGAATACATGAATGTTAATCTGGACAGTGTAAAGAGTTCAAATATAGATTGTTGTGCTTAAACGACTTAGAACGAATCCAGAAACGATTGAAATTCTCAAATGATACTCAGAATTGTATTCTTTGCACTTTATATGCGTAATTACCATGTGCAATCCAACTTTTTTGAATAAATAACACATGAATGTTTTTCTGGATAGTATAAAGTGTTTAAATGTAGATTATTGTGATGGAATGACATAGAATGAATCAAGAAACGATTGAAATGCTTAAATGATATACAGAATTGCATTATTTGCACTTTATGTGAGTAATTACCATGTATGATCCAATCTTTTTTAATAAATAACACATGCATGTTATTATGAACAGTATCAAGAGTTTAAATGTGGATTATTGTGATGAAATGACTTAGAATAAATCCAGAAACGATTGAAATGCTCAAATGTTATTCAGAATTGCATTATTTGCAATTTATATGTGTAATTACTATGTATAATCCAATCTATTTGAATAAATAACACATGAATCATATTCTAGAGAATATAAAGAGTTTAAATGTAGATTATTGTGATGAATGACTTATAATGAATCCACAAACGATTAAAATTCTCAAATGATACTCAGAATTATATTTTTTGCACTTTATATGTGTAATTACCATGTATAATCTACTATTTTTGAATAAATAGCACATGAATCATATTATGGACAATATAATGAATTGTAACGTAGATTATTGTGATGAAATGATTTAGAATGAATCTAGAAACTATTAAAATGCTCAAATGATACTCAGAATTGCATTATTTGCACTTTATATGTGTAATTACCATGTAATCCAATCTTTTTGAATAAACAATACATGCATCATATTCTAGACATCATAAAGAGTTTAAATGTAGATTATTGTGATGAAATGAGTTAGAACGAATCCAGAAATGATTGACATGTTCAAAAGATACTCAAAATTTCATTATATGCACTTTATATGCGTTATTACCATTTATAATCCAATCTTTATGAATAAATAACACATGAATCATATTCTACATAGTATAAAGAGTTTAAATGCTGATTATTGTGATGAAATGACTTAGAACGAATCCAGAAACGATTGAAATGCTCAAATGATACTCAGAATTGCATTATTTGCACTTTATATGCGTAATTACCTTGTATAAACTAAACTTTTTGAATAAATAACACATGAATGTTTTTATGGACAGTACAAAGAGTTTAAATACGAATTATTCTGATGAAATGACTTAGAATAAATCCAGAAACGATCGAAATGCTCAAATGATACTCAGAATTGTATTATTTGAACTTTATATGCATAACTACCATTTATAATCCAATCTTTTTGAATGAATAACACATGAATGTTATTTTTGACAGTATAAATAGTTTAAATATACATTATTATGATGAAATGACTTAGAATGAATCTTGAAACGATTGAAATGCTCAAATAATACTCAGAATTGCATTATTTGAAATTTTTAAGCGTAATTACCTTGTATAATCCAATCTTTTTTAATAAATAACACATGAATGTTATTGTGGACAGTATAAAGTGTTTAAATGTAGATTATTGCAATGAAATGACTTATAATGAATCAAAAAATGATTGAAATGCTCAAATGATACTCAGAATTGCATTATTTGCACTTTATATGTGTAATTACCATTTATAATCCAATCTTTTCGAAGAAATAACACATGAATGTAATTCTTGACAGTATAAAGAGTTTCAATGTAGATTATTGTGATGAAAATGACTTAGAATGAATGCAGAAACGATTCAAATGCTCAAATGATACTCAGAATTGCATTCTTTGCACTTTATATGCTTAATTACTTTGTGTAATCCAATCTTTTTGAATAAATAACATATGAATGTTATTCTGGACAGTATAAAGTGTTTAAATATAGATTATTGTGATGAAATGACTTAGAATGAATCAAGAAACGATTGAAATGCTCAAATGAAACTCAGAATTGCATTATTTGCACTTTATATGCGTAATTACCGTGTATAATCCAATCTTTTAGAATAAATAACACATGAATGTTATTATGGACAGTATAAAGAGTTTAAATGTAGATTATTGTCATGAAATGATTTAGAATGAATGAAGAAACGATTGAAATGTTCAAATGATACTCAGAACTGCATTATTTGCAATTTATTAGCGTCTTTAAATATCTAAAATGTCAGTATTGTGCATTAAGATAACGCTTGGTTAATTTTAGGGAAGTGTACATTACTGTAATGCATATTCATGAAGTGTGTCGTATTGGGCAAGCAAAATAATTAGATCTTTTTGAATTTTCCAAAAAAAAAAAAATCATTTGTATTTGGGAGATTTATAAAAGGTGATACGAACATATCATCCAAAAATTTTAAATTACATCAATTTGATGTACTTGAAATTCAAATCACACTGATATTTTTTTTTTTCAAAAACGACATTGTTCAAAGAAGAAAGTGAGGAGAAATTTTTGCTTTTCAAGAGAGAGGGAGAGAGCGAGGAATTAGAAAAGATAACTTAGCAATGGAAAGAAATATGACTAATAAAAATTTTCTTTAGTGATTTGGAAAGAGCATCGTTGGAGATGGAAAGACAGGACAATATTGAACAGTAGTGGGTCATAAATTAAAGTTTTTCATCTATTATATTTAAAATATGTTTAAAAATGATGAAAATGGTTTATATTCAAACTAGACAAAATTAGAGGGGTTTATATCCTATTTTAAAGATTTGAGGGGTTTATATCTGGATAGAGAAGATTAGAGTGGATTATATCCGATTTTCCCATCATTATTTCGCTCTTCACTCTTGGGACACATACAGGGATAGTGTTGTCAGACAGCCCCTTTATTGATTTCAATCGGTAAACAATAAAATTTAAACCAATTTATTTTATCTGTTTTAATATAATACAAGCATATTTTATATAAATATCACAGCTAAAAATGTAAAATGTTAAAACTTCAAATTTCAGGCAAGATTCCGATTTTTGAAATTATTTTTTTAATAACATGATTATTATTCAAATTTAAAAGATATGAATGTATAGTTGGCAAATATCCTAAACTTTAACAATCAATGAATACATAGTAAAAAACATGAAAATTGATTACTGCCATCGCGCTTTGTGCCATCGCTGCCATCGTGCGTCAGTCAGCGCTCGCTGAGCAGCGCTCTCCCCCCTCTACTCACCCAGCGATTTTTTGTTCATTTCGTTATTATAAGTGTTCACTTTATTAGATACAAATGTTCACTTTGTATTATAATTGTCCACTGTTTTATAAGTGTTCGCTATGTTTACTATGTTCATTTTGTTTTTTTTTTTTTTTTACCCAAATGTTCAGTTGGGTCAATACAAATGTTCTGTTAATTGAGTATAAATGTTCAGTTAGTTGCAAAGTCGGCCAATCGTAACTCGTTTTTACTAAACCAAGCGAAGGGGTCATGAACCGGACACAAAACACATGGAAAAATAGAAGGGGTCATGAACCGATCCGGTTCAAATTAATTTTTTTCCGACTTTGCCCCTAGCGCGCCTCTCTCCAAGTCTGACGCGCGACTTTGACCCTGGCGCGATTTTGCCCATTAGTTGACGCATTTAACTGAACACTTCTGATTATTAAACTGAACACTTCTTATTATTAAACTGAACATTTGTAACATATAGCAGCGATGGCAGCGATGGTTTATTTAGCGATGATACTTATAATAGCTGAAAAAACATGGAGTCGCAGATGGCAGGATCATAACTGACGGGCCGTTTAAAATGAACCCGGCCCAGGCCCACTACCCACTCTTGTAGACTAAGACTACAATTAAAGGCAAAGAAGGAGAAAATATCACCCGAACTGAGTGACCTCTGCTCTCTCTCTCTCTCAATCACTGTGTAGCGTGTAGTGTAGGCGTAGCCAATAATAGCCTTATAGCCATGGCAAGATCATCTGGTGGCTCAGTCTCAGTCTCAGGTTATTATTCAAAATAGCCATGTCCCTCTTCCCTTGCACGATTTTCAACTTGTCGTCGTCTGTTGTGCTGTGCCTCGTCATCTCCTTTTGTCCCTCTTTTACCTCTGGATGTACCAGTGCAGTGAGAAAGTGCGCTTTTGCTTGCGTTAATTTCATAAACTGGTTACTGGTACCAGCAAGCAGTCCTCTTTCTTTCTTTTTGAACTACCACTTTTCCCCCCGTCATTAAATGTTTTAGGGTACTACGTAAATCTCAGTTACTTTTACAGATCAGAGGGAGGCCAGGAAACTTCTAGAAGCAGCTTCCTCTGGAAATCTCCCTCTTCTCAAAGGTTGGTACTCTAATTTTCTTTCATTTTATTGACATTTTGGTCCTTGATTGTGTTGTACGTAATTTCTGTAGACGTGGTGAATGAGTTGAAAGAAGCTAAAATCAAAGAAATAAAGGACGCACAAGGGTACACTGCTTTTCATCTTGGAGCTTTTCATGGAAGGACGGAGATTTGTCGATACTTTGTGGAGGATTTGGGTTTTGAGGTTGATTTTCTTACAGCAGAAGGTATCTTATATTTATTTACTTTTCTTATTTCCCTCTCATATATGTCAATTGCTTCATAATAAAAGCTAATAATGTTAATAGAAATTCAGCTATTCAGACGATAAATTTCACTACAATCTGTGTGTTCTTTCTACCTCTAGGTGAATTGTCTACCAATTGAAGCAAAGAAAAAAAAAAAAAAAACTTAGAAAATTTTCAACTCGAGAAATGTATGTTCTGATGAACAGAAAGAGGTTACTTTTTGGTAAGAGATAAAAAAGTACAATGTTAATCACCTTAAATGTTTTATGTCTATCCAAGAAGGTCCATGAATTTTATCGAGAAAAAAACATAACTAGTGAAAAAGTTGTGAAGTGCAAGTAACGGATAGTCGTGATCATTGCATACATAGTTCAGTGTACACCTCTGTTCCCTTCTGCACAGATCCACAAAAACCATCAATTTCATTTTTGTGTTTCTGGATACATGTTCATTCTGTTGGTCTGATTATACAGGTCAGACACCATTATTCCATGCAGCAATGGGAGGCCATTTAGCAACGGCAAGGTACCCTGTCAGTCAAGGAGCTAGTTCTGTTGTACCAGACAAGGATGGCTTAACTCCTCTTCATTATGCTGCTAAAGATGGTACCCCCACCCCCCACCCCCCCACCACACACACAAATACAACACACACAAAACCACCACCACCAAATATAATTCTTATGCATTTTTACACTTTCTCAAAACACCCTCAATTAAGTATGAAGTATGTTTGATAAGTTGAACTTATTAGCAGTGAGATTATTTTGCCTATATTATGGGAAGTTTTATTTGAGAGAGTCTAGACAGAGGCTGACTAGTTTAATTGTTATGAAAGTTGATTAGTTGCTATTGTTGGTTAAAATGTGTTTAAGAGGACAACAATTGATTCTTAAAATTTCAAAATTTCTGAGTTAACATAAAGCATTTGACTTGCTCAACTCCAGGGCAGCGTAAGCTAGTGAAGTATTTGCTCTCTTTGGGAGTTTCTGTGGACATCAGATTTAGCCATGCGTGCTTTACTCCTCTCATGATAGCTGCACAATTTGGGCGAGCAAGTGTTATGGAGGTTCTATTGGGGCACCATGCAAATGTAGTTAGTTTTTTTTTTTTTTTCAATTCTTTTGTTCAACATATGTTTGGGAATAAAGGCTTTGTTCTTGTTGTATATATTTGCATTTCTTGTTAGGTGTTATTTTGGCTGAATGTCCTAGTTAATGGACAATGTTTCATATTATTGTAGGTGAATGGTACTACAAGCAATGACATTACTCCGCTATTATTGTCAGTTTGTTCTAGTCATTTAGAATGCACCAAGCTTCTCATCAAGGTGCTTAACTCAATTTCTTTTAGTATAACACTTTTTCCAGTAATACTAGTTCAATCTGATAGATGTGTATCTTTCTTGTCAGGCTGGTACTGATTTGAACATGAAATGTCCATTATCAAAGGCAATTCAAAGGAATTTCATTGCCATTATAAAATGTTTGCTGGAAAGTGGTGCTGATCCTAATGTTCGCAATGAAGTAAGAATAAACACATTTTTACCTTTTTCTTGTAATAATTGATAGTTTTGTTGCTTTCTTTAAAACCATTTTGCATTTTGCATGCTGTGGTATGGATGGTTGCCAATTGAAACAGCTGTGATGGGCAGAAAATGGGATATTGTTGAGATGTTATTTCCATTAACCTCTCCAGTCCCAGAAGTGCATGACTGGAGTGTGCAAGGGATACTTCAGTATGTCAAAAGCAATACTTTCAAGGAAAAGGTTTGTGCTCCATGATTTTCTTTTATTAATTGAAGTTCATTCAGTTCTGGCTTTAAAAGGGTTAAAGAACCATGATGCCAAGATGCACTGGTATTGAACCAGACCAGTCAGCACATACAATATAAATGATACTGGTTGAATGTTGCAATTACATTAGCATGAAAAATACTACTGGAACATTTTGTTACAATATGCTGTGCAAGCTTTGGATAGATTGTATGAATGCATGAGCATCTTTAATCAAATTTGTGTTTGGTGTTTGTTAAGAATAAGGAAATCATGGAGAAGAACTTAGCTGACCTAAAAGTGAAGGGAGCAGATTCTTTCAAGAAGAAAGAATATTGGGCTGCTGCTTTCTTCTATTGCGAGGTGTGTTTATTAATTTATTAGTTAGTTTTTTTAAAAAAAAAATAAACATTAAAGAATTCTCAACCTGCTCTTTTTATGCAATGCCTGGAAACAAACCACCCTATGTGTGATTTAAAAAAAAAGTAAACATTAAAGAATTCTCAACCTGCTCTCTGTATGCAATGCCTGGAAACAAACCACCCTATGTGTGAAAGTTAACCTTCCATTTAGTCTCTGAATTGAAAATTAATTTCATTGTTGCCTTGATGGTCCACATTCCACCCTATGCGCAGACGTGCAGTATCGACCAACATTATTTGTTATTTTGCAAAATGGTCTGATCTGAGTTGACTTTATTTTGTGGAATGGTCAAAAGACCCAACTTGTGAAATATGACTTTCTTTTTTATTATGCTTTCTTTGGAAAGTATTTACTAGCAGCTCTGCAAGAAGTCAACCCCAGCTCAGCATATCACATCTTTTCCCATTTCGTCAATCAAGTCAATTTTGTTTTTCATTTCAGTTCCAGTGGTAGTGCTAATCATATTAATATTTAATCTATACTTTGTTAAATAGGCAATAGAAATAGCCTCAATGATAGGCTCAGATGATGCAGCTCTCTTTTCAAATAGAAGCTTGCGCTTTCTTCGACTGGGGATAGGAGAATGGGCTTTGATGGAAGCTGTAGTGGCGCAAAGCTTGAGGCCTGAATGGCCCAAAGCATATTATCGTATTGGCGCTGCTTGTATGTTACTTAAGGTAATTATTCACTCTATTTGAAACAATATTTTTTTCATTTTACTGGTACTAGACAAAAAAATGAAAATAAGGAAAATGTCAAAACAAGAGATGGAAAGAAGAAGAAAGAGATGTGGGTTTCTTGTGGTTGACTGGTAAATTTCATTGCAGAAAATTTGTTCTGTTCCCGCAGAAGTTTTGTTAACTGGTTGATGGTTACTATGATTTGTTGTTTAATGAAAGGAATATGAGAAAGCTTGTCAAGCATTTACGGATGGTTTACGATTGGACCCCACCAACAGAGAGATGAAGGAAGCTCATAGGTATTTTACTGTCCTATATTTGCATTTCTATATAGATAAATATAAGGGAAAATTAAGGGATTATGACCATTACCATTTGTATTGGTCCATGCTAAGATGGTGCATGGCAGTAGCATATATGATATATCCCTCAACTTTGTATGAAGGGCTTGATTTAAGAACTTTTTAATGTGAGAACGCTTTGCTTGTCCGTTTCTTGGATTTGAAGAAATATGAAGGCCTAAATTGCCTTTTTCGGACTAAATTGATTTTCAGGGAAGCTGTGGATTGCTTGAGGAAATCTCCATTTGGCGGAAGGAAGCGAGTAATTTAGCGATTTGAGGTTTTGAGACTTTTGTGTGATTAGCACAATATAAAGTCTGTTATTATTCGCGTGTTATGCTCGCATCGTAGTCAAATTATACATGCAAATTTGTTTTATTTTATTTTTTAAAAATTTTGAGTAATGACTGGCACCTCCCAAATGCAGAAATAGTCTCATGTTATTAATTTGTTTATGTCGGTTTTTTCTGTTCACTCTGGTTTTGATCTGCTCTTATCTATATCCACCCCTGCTAATCAATGTACTTCCATTAGGCAATAGTAATACACGCATAGATTTAAATTTATTTTTTTCCTTTTGTGGTAGGCTCTTAGTTCAAAGGTAGTTTTTCTATTCAAATTTTTATTGGAAGTAGAAAATATTTCGTGTATAGATTATTAAACTTCTATTTAGCACATATGATATTTTTAGTATTTGAGAAATGTTTGCATCTCCCGTCCTATCAACAAATTTTGTGATCAAATTCCATCATCCATCCTAAGCTTTTATGGTTTATCTATGATCTATCTGGTTCATGTATTTTCTTTTCATTTTTCTTACTTCATTCCAGGTTACCCTAAACAAGGCTTGCATTCTTTTAAACAGACCCGACTGTTACATTACATATTTCATGCGAAAAGACTCTTTTACCAAAAAGAAATTTTGTCGTTTAACCCACATTACGTAACTAGCGTTTCAACTTTCAAGTAACTGCTACAAGGTACAGGCTACAGCTGGCTTTGACTCTACAGACAGAAGGTAACTAATAGAGGGCTCTTCTAGAAGCATATAGTAGCTGCTTAGTGACAAAATAAATTATTCTATTAAACAATAGGAAAAAATAAATTTGTGCCATCGTGAAAACTTGTCAATTACAGATTTATTAAATTGGTAATTAGAGAAATGTCATTATGAAATCATCAAAATTAGTTTTACGCCGTTAATTTCTCTAAAATTATTCTAAATTATAAATATGTCACTCACTAATCTGTCATTATAAATGTATAAAAATTTACATTCCATTTTATTATGAATATATGAAAAGCAGAATTTTTTCTTACAAAATTTTATTCAATTACAAAAAGATGTGGTAAAGTAACGATGCATGTATTTAATTTCACCACATTTAAATATATCATTTAATTCAATTCAAGATATGTTGTATGAAAAAGGTTTATGATACTAATTGCATTGCAAAAAAAGTGGCATAAAACTTTTTTTTATTGATTTGTAGTGGCACACAGCTAATTTCTATGAGAAATGCTAGTCTAATATATAGGACTGATGGAGTCTGTCTAATACGATCGTTCTTACAATTTAAATTTCAAACAAGCAATCCAAACCGTCCAATACGTTCTCCATATAGAAAACTTATAAGAAACCAATTTTTACATTTTTTTTGAAATTTTTTACTATTTTTTTATATTTTAGAAAAATATTATTATTGGACGATTCATAATTCTTATAGCATGAATTTTCTAAAATACAAAAAAAAAAATTGTCTAATTTTCTCAATTATTTCCAAATTTTCTATATTTACAATAAAACATAGAGGAAATATGAATATTTTTTTGTACGTGAAAAAAAGGAATATAGATTGCATCTACTTATTTTGTTATAACTTAAATTATACTATTTAAGTATGAAAATAACTAGATGCAACAAGTCAGGCTGGAGCTCTCAAACAACCCAACACAGAACAGTACCTTGTCAGACGACAAAATGGTAACTAACTTGTAAAAGAAGCAAAGAAATTCGCCTCTCCACACGCTGCATCAGAAACTCAGAATGGCAAAAGGTTTCTCTCTCCTTCCTCCTTTCCCTGCTTTCATCTTTTTTTTTTTTTAAAAAAAAAAAAAATTCCCTGCTTTCATCAAATCATCAAGACACGGAGCTTTTTCGAAGGACTAAAGGAGAGAGAGAGAGGTTCATTTAATAGGTTACATTATAAATTGCCTACGGGCTTTCAATGACAAAAATAATAATAATAATAATACAAAAGTTTTTGGGCTTGATGATGCCTTATATATCGATAATTTAATATTTATTAATTCTCCTACTTAATGGAAGCGGGTAATAATATTAATGTCTCCATTTAAATACTTCGCTCAAATCCTCCGACTAACATATTTGACAGCTGCTGTCAAGGTCTAAAAAAATAAAATAAATAATAATAACATATATGATCAAATAATCACGTCTTTATACATTGGACAGTAGTATGTTTAAAATTGAATGTTTTGAATCTGACCGATGGGAGATGCTCATTATATAAAAATAATACGGTCTCAAATGTTTTATTATTATTATTATTATTTTGAAAAAACTGGGAGCGCTACCGTGTTTCACTTTGAATAATGAAACAAAATTACAGAATCTACTCATTAAGCCAACATAAACTACTACCCACAGTCTTTAAAACCCAAATACAAATACAGCAGCAGAAATACAAAATCTCTCATCAAAAAATAAAAAAACCCTGAAATTAACTACTACCCAAAGCCTTTAGAAAGGAAACTACAGCACCAAAAATAGCCCAAACAAAGAAAGTATGCAGAGTTTTGAAAAAAATTATGATGGACAACAGTATTTTTAATGATGAACAAGTAGACAATCATCATTTTACTTGAACATTAAACACGTGTTTAACATATGTTTCTGTGTCTATTACTTAAAAAATTTATTGCACGTAATAAATACTCGAGCTTAAATTTCTCCAAAAATTACTTCAGCTTAGAATTGTTAAACACATGCATTTCTATGTTGTTAAAAATGATTGAACACAACTTTTAGAAAACTTACACAACTTCGGAATGACGAACAAAAGATTCTCAATAAGTGACTTGCATCACTTTAACATCCCAAAGAGCACACCCATATTACACGTACAAAACAATTTACCTTAATGACTGCCGCCGTAAAAAATAAACGTTAATTTGAATATGATAAAACGAACATGCTACAACATGGTTAGTGGGTGAACCATGGGCGAAAGTTTTTTTGCCTTTTTCTATATAATATTTCAAACGGAGAATAAAAAATTAATTTAATAAAATAAGAAAAAAAACAAACAAAGAAATTGAAAAAAACAACAGACAGTTTCAACATGGATCCTCCATGGTTTGAGATTACATGTCTGTCCAGTCTTTTTCTAGACTATTGAAGATCAATTTTTCAATTTTTGGGATATATATACTCATGCTTTTGCTATTGCCAACATCGATAGCACTGAAACCGGTCCAAAAAAAATTGATCTAAAGTAAGGTGAACATTCGGTCAATATATCTAAAGACTTCAGCAGAGGATGATATCAAGGGCAAGAACCAGAGAAACTAAAATGAACCGTGACAGGCAAATTCAGATATGAGACTATTTTTGAATTCATGAGCGATGAAAAGAAAAAGAAAACATGCTGTCAACCCAGAGAAAAAAAAAAAAAAAAAAGAAAACACGTTTTGCTCGTCTTATCACCCAAAAAAGGCTCCAAGCCCAAATCACTAGCTCACTCACTGTCTTCCCCGACATCAGACTTCCTCAAGCAATCAACAGCTTCCCTACAAATCATTGAAAGCGATACAATTTAGACCTTCAGACTTTCTTGAGACCAAAACAGTGGGCAGCAAAGCATTCTCCACTTAGAGAAAATTTTCAATTAAGCCCTTGATATCCAATTCCAGAGGTCATTCAGGGGCATGTTATCGTCATGTACCATCATGGACCAATAACAGTAGTGATATTCATGACCTCCCTTAATTACACTAATCTATGTAGAAATTGCAATACATAGAACAGTTTATAAGTACCTATGGGCTTTCTGCATCTCTATGTTGGTGGGGTCCAATCGTAAACCATCCATGAAAGCTTGAGAAGCTTGCCCATATTCCTTTCACGTACACAATCAAACAACAAACCATAATAATCATCAACCAACTAACAAAAGTTTTAGAATAACAGAACAACTTTCCTGCATGCAATCCAGCAGAAATGCCAAGATTCCCCCAGATATTTTCTTCTTCAATATCCTTTATCAAGTTTTACTTATTTCCATATTTTTTGCTTGTTCCAGTAAAAGAAAAACCTTGTTTCATTTAAAAAGTGAATAATTACCTCGAGTAACATCAAAGCGGCACCCATACGATAGAATGCTTTGGGCCATTCAGGCCTCAATCTTCGTGCCACTAAAGCATCCTTCAAAGCCTGGCCTCCATCTCCCGTTCGATGCCAGCACAAGCTTCTGTTTGAAAAGAGAGCTGCATCACCTGAGCCATTCATTTTGTCTATCTCGATTGCCTATTTTACAAAGTAAAAGATCATATATTTCAAGGATTAGCACTAGCACTACTAAGACTTGAATGAAACAGAAAATTGAAATGATGCAGGGAGGTACTTAGATTTACACATTCATAGAACAAGGCCCTCATTTAATATTCAAAAGTTAATACACAGAAACATATAGCATTAAGTGGTTGATCTGACTGAGCTTACATAAGGATGAACAAAAGGTCACAAGTTCAGCATTTTATGAGTCATTATCGGCAAGGTTCATGTTAACAGGTCATGATTCTATTCAAGGTTCTTATATAGACTGGACCATGGGTGAGTGGGACCAACTGTAACGGGAAGTAAAGAAGAAAATGATGTTATTTATTGAGGTGGAATTGAAATATTGCAACAGTACTAAATGGGATGACAACAATCCCACTAATTCAACAAAGTGCTTTGCAAATGTAAGCATAACAAAGTGAAATTTATGTACACAGCAAGGGTCACCTTAACCCACTCATGTCAGCTCAAATCAGACCATATATACTGTTGCCCTTAGTGCTGACCATCAAGATAACAATAATTACTCAATTCAGAGCCTAAATTGAAGGTCATTAATAACTTTCAAGTACATCTCACACAATAATCCAGATTTGTTACTGGCATTGCACAGAAACAGCTGGTTGAGAATTCTTTAAAATTTAAATGTTCACTTTTATTCAAAACTAGCTATTTTTGTTTTAAAAAAAAAACCTTAGTATAGAATAAGTTAGCAGCCTTATATTCTTTCTTCTTGAATGCGTCTGCGGCCTTCACTTTTACTTCAGCCAACTCTTTGCCCAAACTTTCTACAATCTTAACCAACAAAACCACAGATTGAGATAAAGATACTCATGTATTTATTTAACACAACATGTTGCGACAAGATGACACAGTATTCCAAAAGTTAATATTTCCTTCTAATATAATTGTACTGTCATTTTTAAATCAGGTTTCATTTTATTCCATCCTTTGATTGTAAGCAATTAAAAACAACAAGCCAGTACCATTTATATCCCATGTGCCAACTGGTCTAGGTCACTACCAGTATATCCTGGCACAATGGTTAAAGCACAATGGTCAGGCTCACTGCCAGATCTGAATGAACATAACTAAGGAAAGAGCATCATATAGACAAACCTTTTCCCTGAAAGCATTGCTCTTGACATATTGACGTATTCCTTGCACACTCCAGTCTTTCACTTCTGGGACTGGAGAGGTTAATGGAAATATCATCTCAAGGATATCCCATTGTTCGCCCATAACTGCTATTTCCACTGGCAACCATCCATACTACAACATGTGAAAGATAAATTTCATTATAAAGAAAACAAAAAAATAGCACAAAAAGCTACCAGCATTAAAAGGGAAAAAAGGAAAGAAAAAAAAACATGTTTGTTATTACTTCATTGCGAACATTGGGATCTGCCCCGGCTTCCAGCAAACACTTTATGATCTCAATTGACCCCCTCTGAAGTGCTATTGCTAATGGGCATTTCAAATTCACATCGGCACCCGCCTGATAAGAAAGAAACACAAAAATAGGGCCGTCAGATTAAACAAGTACCGCTGGCAAGAAGAGCCATTCTACAAGCAACTTCAGTTAAGCACCTTAATGAGAAGCTTGGTGCATTCCAAATAACCACCACAAACCGACATATATAATGGAGTCAAGCCAATGCTTGTAGCAGCATTCACCTAAAAGAAAAATATGAAGCACACTCCATTAACAATAACATTCATCGAAACAAGATACCAAATGGAATATATGTTGAAAAAAAATGAACTACATCTGCATGATGCTCCAATAGAACCTCCATAGTACTTGGTTGGTCAGATTTTGCAGCCCCATAGAGAGGGGTACCAGTCGCATGGTTAAATGTGATGTCCACTGGAACCCCCGAAGAGAGTAAAAACTTCACAAGGTCAGGCTGCCCTGTAGTCAAGCAAGTAAAACTATTTCCTGTCAACTAAGAAAGTTTTAACAATCATTTGTTGTCCTCTGTAAAACATTGTTACCATAATAACAACCAACCAACTTCTCAGTCATAGCAAGTATGGCAAAATTACCCAACTGCTCTGTTTCTAATAAATTCAACTTATCAGACAAACTTGGTTGAGGGTGTTTTGGTCAATTTCAGAATGCAAAAGAACCTAAATTGGTGAGAGAGAAAGAGAGAGAGAGACCATTCATAGCAGCACAATGGAGAGGAGTCAAGCCTTCCTTGCCCGATACAGTAGGATTAGCTCCATGGCTGATCAGGTACCTCATTGTTGCTGGATGGCACCCCATTGCTGCATATAATAATGGCATCTCACCTGTGTAATCAGACCAACGAAATGAACATGTCCCCATAATCTGAACTTCTAAATGAATTAATTGTTTGTGTGTTGGGAGAGAGAGAGAGAGACTGTACATATACTGAACAACCGAACTATGTTTTCACAAGTTATTGTTTATGTTTCTAGATAAAACAAATTCCCTTGTTGGAGAGACATGATAACTTTTAGCTATTGATATTACAATCTTCTATGCCTCATCAAAACAAACAGTAGCCTCTTTCTGTTTATTATAATATATATGTCTTAAGTTGAAAGTTTTTTTTCCCCTCTGCTATTTTGCTTTAAATAGTAATAATAGACAAGTCACGCTACATGTAGGAAAAACAAAGAAAGAATAAATGGAAACCTCCTCTTATACTTATCAAGCAATTAATAACAGGAGTACAAAAGAATTAAGGAAAAAAAGAAGAAGAAATAGAGGATACCCTTTTCAGAAGAAATATCAACAGGCAAGCCCAACTCCTCCACAAAGTATTGACAAATGGCAGTACTCCCACGAGCCGCTGCAACATGAAACACACCGTCTCCGTTTTTATCCTTGATTCCCTTGATTGTATCTGCGATGCCATTCCCTTCATTCAAGTCCTTGACAATCTCTACATAAATTACAAACACAAAAAGACCACAAATATAAGTAAGCTGATAATCAACAGAACACAACTACATTAGAGAACGAATGAACCTTTGAAAAGACGGAGGTTTCCAGATCCAGCTGCGTCTAGAAGTTTCTTGGCCTTGTTCTTATCTGTAAAAGAAATAAAGTGGTGAAGGTTAGTAGGTTAGAGAGAGAAATGGAGAGGGAGAGAGAGATAGAGGAAGGAATCGAAGTTTTACCTGAGAAGAAGGGAGATGAAGCCATGGCGACAGAGAGAGAGAGAGAGAGAGAGAGAGAGAGAGAGAGAGGTTGCCACTCGCCACTTGCTAGAATGTTCGCCAACTTCTCTCCACAGACCACAGTAGATATTTATTCCCCTTTTAGTTCTCGTCTACAGGCTCAACTGTGCACCTGGTGTATTTACACTTCAGCTCTCAGTGGGACCGCCGATTCATCTTTTCAGCTCTTGCGTCATTGTTTCCTCTTCTTTTTATTTTTTTGGTATTTTATAAAAAATTTCTACATAGCGCATATGACACTAACGTTTGGTTTGCACAATTATCGTTTCTATGATGTACTTTTAGGTGCATAACTATTTTTTATTCATTATGATGATCAGAAATAAAATAGTTTCTTCTTTTTTTTTCGAAACCTTGACAATTAACCAGTTTTAATTGAACCAAAACTTAAGTGTTTTCCTTATCTAAATCGATTGTTATGGAGCGGTTCAATTTAGTGATATTGATGACAATATCGTTAAATATTTCTCTAAATGTATCTGTACTTGATTATGTCAAAGACATCTTTGCGTACAATTTGATCTGCACACATAACATCCTGTCAACCAACGCAAAAATGGAACAAAATTTGCTTGTCTTATCACTCGGAAAAAGGACCAAAGTCTAAATCACTAGTCTACTCGCTTTCTTCAGCAAAATGAGATTTCTTCAAGCAATCCATAGCTTCCCTACAAATCAGAGTTCAAACAGAGATACTATTTAAGCCTTGATACTTCTTCAAATATAAAACATGGATGGCAAAGGATTTCCCCACGTTAACAAAACAAGTTCTCAAATCAAGAAGGTAAGTTGAAATACATGGTATTGCCATCTACCATCCAGCGTGGTCCGATACCAATACATTACTTATGGTCATAATCGCCCTTAATTACACTTGTCTATATTGAAGTTGCAAACAATAGTAAAATACATATGAGCTTTCTCTATCTCCACGTTGGTGGGGTCTAATATTAAACCATCCATAAATGCTTGAGAAGCTTCCTCATATTCCTTTCACAATAAAAAAAACAAAGCATAATAACTATAAAAAAAACTAAAAGAATGGAACAAAGTTCCCGCATACAACTTAGCAGCAATATCAATATATGATCGACCACAAGAACCCACTTCCTTTTCTTCTCTCTTATTTTGAAGGTTTACTTATTGTCCTTTGTTTTTTCTCTGGTAAAGTAAAATAAAAAATTACATTTCAAATAAAGCGAATAATTACCTCTAGTAACATAAATGCAGCACCAATACGATAGTATGCTTTGGGCCATTCAGGCCTCAATCTTTGCGCTATTAAAGCATCCTTCAAAGCCATTTCTCCGTCTCCCATTCGATGCATGCACAAGCTTACATTTGAATAGAGAGCGCATCACCTGAGTCTATCTCTATTGCCTATTTTACAAAAGGATTAAATTTTAATAGAATTAGCATTACAACAGAACTGAAATGAAACACAATAATTTACAAAAGGAACTACGATTACACATTCCTGGAAGAAGGCACCCATTTAATGACCCCAGGGTTTCTAAAAGAAAATATAAAATGAAGTGGTAGACCTGACTGAGCCTACATAAAGGAGATTGAATTTTTCAAGGATCAAGTCAAATCCAGTCATGGTTTAGAATTTTTTAACCCATTACTGGTAGGCTCACTTTGACAGGTAATGATTTAATTCAACCTGTTTATCTGTTGCACAGAGATACATATACTGGACCAATGACAAGTGAACCCAACTGTAAGAGAAAATAAAGTGGTAACTGGTAAATGATGTTATATGTTGAGATTGTTATTAACATTCAACATACCAAATTCAGACATGTTACCAGCATTGCATACAAACAGCTGGTCAAGAGTAACTAAATGGTTACTTTTTAAAAAACTACATAGTAACTTATAAACACACCTTAGTATAAAAGAAAATAGCGTTTACATATTCTTCCTTCTTGAATGAATCTGCTGCTTTCACTTTTAGGTCAGCTAAGTTCTTCTCCCAAATTGCCTTACACTTCAGCAACAGAATCACAAAATTAGGATAAAGGTATTAATGTATTCATAAAACCTATCCAAAGAAACAAAACATTTTGTGCCAAGATGTTTCAATAATTATGTCTTCTGATGAAATTGCATAGTCATGCTTAAATTGATTTTCATTTTTTCTATTAATTTTCTATGCATATGGTTTTTTAACCTTCAAAAGCTAGAGCTAAATGAACATCAATTAAATGGGGAAAAATCATGGGGCACCCACCTTTTCCTTGAAACCATTGCTCTTGGCATACTGTAATATCCCATCCACACTCCAGTCATGCACTTCTGGAATTGGAGAGGTTAATGGAAATAATATCTCAACAATATCCCATTTTCCGAACATAACTGCTCTTTCTATCGGCAACCATCCATTCTACAGCATGTGAAAGATAAATAGGATTACAAGATAACAAAAAACTATCACAAAATAATCGAGCATTTAAAAGACAAAAAAGAAAAAATAGTGTTTTATCTTTACCTCAATGCAAACATTGGGATCAGCCCCAGCTTCTAGCAAACACTTTACAATCTCAATAGACCCCTTGTAAATTGCCATGTCTAATGGACATTTCAAGTTCAAATCAGCACCAGCCTGACCAGAAAGAAGCTCATGAAGAAGTCCATCAAATTTAACAAGAAATACTGATAAAATGTTTTATACTACAAGCAAATTCAATTAAGAACCTTGATGAGAAGCTTGGTGCATTCCAGAGAACCAGCATAGACCGACGAGAATAGTGGGGTATAGTCAGTGCTTGTAGCTCCATTCACCTGAAACAAAAATGCGAAACATGCTCAACTAACAAGGACGCTAATCCAATTAACAACTCCAAAGAGATGCAAATATATATGTGCCCAAAATAAAATACAAAAGAACTACATCTGCATGGTGCTGTAAGAGGACTTCCACAGTACTTGCTTGCCCACAGAGTGCAGCCATAATGAGAGGGGCATTTCAAATTACCTAACTACCTGGTTCTAATAAACTAAACATATGAGAAAACTTGGTTTGGGGTGTTTTCAGTCAAGTCCAGAACACAAAAGAAACTAAACTGGAGAAAGAAAGAAAGAAAGAAAGAGAGAGAGACCAGATCTGGCAGCATAATGGAGAGGAGTGGCACCTTCCCTGTTCGGTGCAACAAAATTAGCTCCTTGACTGATCAGGTACCTTGCTGTCGCAACATGGCCTCGCAATGCGGCAAGGAACAACGGTGTGTTCTCGGCTGACTCCTGACTCCTGACTCTCTGTTTCCCCATTTTTCTACAATGTATTCTCGGCTGGAGGGAAAATTAATTTAGCTAATTATGGATTAGGATCTGTTCACGATAACTATTTACTTAATAATTAAAAAATTAAAGAAGTTGTTTGGCAACAAAATCCCAACATAGGAAAGCGAAATAATAATAATAATAATAATTTCATCCTATTTGTCACGACAAACACAAAATATATAATAAACTATTTCATCTTTTCTAGATAGTCACTATCTAGTGTATCCCAAAAAAAAAAACTATTTCATCTTATTGTGTCAGTTACTCTATTTGGATATTAAAATGATTTGCCTTTATATTATTATAATGTTTTTTTAGTGATAGATATTTGGACTCGTTTCCAAATTTTGTTCTAAAACCTGGATTTCGTTCACACACTTAGAAATGTAAATTATCCGATCAAACATTTTAGTCGGACTATTATCTGCTTCATTGAATTAATTTAAGTAGAAGAAAATGAACCGAATTTTTTTATTATTAATAAATATTATAATTAAATAAGTTTTTTTAGTAAATTGAAAAAACATTTAATATTACTAGTAATTTCGGGCCGCCAACGGCTAGGAATCGCCATTACCAATGGCGACTCCTAGCCTATTTAAAGGTGGCTGGTCCCTCCTCCTTCACTCCAACCCGAAAAAATGGAAAAACCAAAAAAAAAATCAAAAAGAAAACAGACCAAAAAACCCCCAAAAAATCGAAAAGAAAACAGAAAAAAACCCAAAAAATCAGAAAAAAATACCCAAAAAAACCAAAAAAAAAAAATACTAAAAAACCAGTTCGTAAACCTATACTGAAAAATCAGCAAAAATGTTAGTTGGTGCAAAATCAATAGCCATAAGGGTTGTGCGTGGCACAATTATTTAGCGATAATGGGCAGCACACAATCCTTCTGGCTATTAATATTCCACCAACTACAAATAAAAATTTTCTAGTGAAATCTATCGTAATGTGTAGAGGACCGGGCATATGGTTCAGCCTAGCCGTCAAGCAAAATGGGGATTAGGAGTATATTTTGTAACTCACCCATTGAGTTACGAGTATAGTTCGTAATTTCTATTTTTGCTTGGTTAAATGTTTCATAAGAAACACAGGGGAGCGGCCAACAATCTACATCCGACAACTTTGGATGAGAATGCATCGAATCCTTCCACCGATAGACCCGAAAGGCTTCCAGAGATGTTGTTTGCATATGAAAAGGTAGTCCTCTACAAAGATAACGGCTGTTCACCTTTGCTCCTGGGTTACTCGATTGGAAGAAGAAGGTGGTCATGACTATTGCTTTCTTCTAATCGGTGTTTTTCCCAAGTTACAGTACCAGCTAGGATTGGTTGAACAGTAGCACGAACAGTGTTTTCTCCAACTTGAATGTTGTACCTTGTAATATTATAATAAATGAAATGTTGTAATATTTGTTCTCAATTGTAATGTATAATGATTATCAATGAAATTTGTGATTGTTGTCTATATATTTTGTATAAATTTTGTTATTAATGAAATCCAATATTCAAGATCTAACTCGAAATCTTAAATTTCTTCAATTTTCTGACTTGCAAAAACACCTGAAAGACTAGTCTGAAAATTCCAAAAAAAATATATTCGTGTAGACGGAGCATTGTACTTTGATATCTGTGAATTTCGAAATCTAACTCTAAACAGGTTGAAAAGCGAAAAATCGTCAAAATAGCTAAAAAAATCCAATATTCCAGATCTAGCTCAAATCCTTAAATTTCTTCAATTTTCTGACTTGCAAAAACACCTGAAAGACTGGTCCGAAAATTCCAAAAAAATATTTTGTGTAGGCGGAGCACTGTACTTTGATATTTCTGAATTTTGAAATCTAACTCCAAACAGGTGAAAAACGGAAAATCGCCAAAGTAGCTAAGAAATCCAATATTCAAGATCTAGGTCAAAAACTTAAATTTCTTCAATTTTCTGAGTTGTAAAAAAACTTAAAAGACTAGTCTAAAAATTCCAAAAAAAATATATTAGTGTAGGCAGAGCACTGTACTTTGACATCTGTGAATTTCAAAATCTAACTCCAAACAGGTGAAAAACGAAAAATCGCCAAAATAGCTAAGAAATCCAATATTCAAGATCTAGCTCGAAACCTTAAATTTCTTCAAATTTCTGACTTGCAAAAACATCTGAAAGACTAGTCTGAAAATTCCAAAAAAAAATATTCGTGTAGGCGGAGCACTGTACTTTGATATCTGTGAATTTCGAAATCTAACTCCAAATAGGTGAAAAACGAAAAATCGCTAAAGTACCTAATAAATCCAATATTCAAGATCTAACTTGAAACCTTAAATTTCTTCAAATTTCTGACTTGCAAAAACATCTGAAAGACTAGTCTGAAAATTCCAAAAAATATATATATTCGTGTAGGTGGAGCACTGTACTTTGATATCAGTAAATTTCGAAATCTAACTCTAAACAGGTGAAAAACGAAAAATCGCCAAAGTAGCTAAGAAATCCAATATTCAAGATCTAACTCAAAACCCTAAATTTCTTTAATTTTCTGACTTGCAAAAACACCTGAAAGACTAGTCCGAAAATTAAAAAAAAAAAATATTCGTGTAGGCGGAGCACTATACTTTATTACCTGTGAATTTCAAAATCTAACTCCAAATAGGTGAAAAATGGAAAATCACCAAAAGTCGCTAAGAAATCCAACCTGATATACTCATAGGCTGTGTTTGGCAGCACGTGGGAACGAGGGTCGAACAAGGATAGGGGTGAATAAATACATTATTTAACTATTATCTTTGTTCACTGAAGTCTAGTTCGGTATTCTCCAAATACTCGGAACCCAAGAACAAAGCATATTCGGGCGAAATCCGTGTTCGCCTCTATGTTTGGTTCGTGCGAATTACAGCTGTTCGCGAACAACGTGTTCTCACAGCCTGCCAAACATACCCGTAAAATATAATACAATACAATACAATACAATGCTATCTACTATACAAAAAAAAATCATTTCTTCTTTTCCTTACCCCTTCCAAAAGACAGTGCTGATTTTAGGAATGATCATATACCCCCTCCCGGGCCTCCACTATGAGATGCATCATCTCTCCCTTGGATTTTTTTTTTTTTATTTTTTACTACTTTCTTGAATTTTTTTAAAGCTTGTCATTTTTTGCTACAAATACACTAATTTGTAACAAAAATGGCAAGCTTTAAAAATTTCGAAAATAAATAGTAAAAAAATTTAAAAAATTGTAAAATTTTGTTTGCTTTGAGATTTCAATATATAAAATGGATTGGTTAATTTAGATTCATCAATTTGCAAAATCACCGATCAAACAGTCATGGTGCACGGAGCCCTCTATACATCATGGTTCATAATAGATATTCTCATATATTTATATGTACCAACTAGAACAATTACATATCCTAACAAGAACAATTGTGATATAAAATAGAACAATTAGGCTCGTTAGCTAGAACAATTAACTTTTTTGTGGAAAAAACTATTAACTAGTACAATTTATTAGAAAAACTAGAACATTCATATTACTGAATAGAACAATTGCATAAAATAGAACAATTAGGTCGTTAACTAGTACAATTAGGTATGCAATTATTTGAACAATCATGTTCTGTTATGTTTTTCTGATATCTAATTTGCTTGTAACAGATTTTGATTTCAATGAATCGATTTCTGCTATTTTTATATCATATTTACTATTTGTTTGGAAATTCGAAAAAAAATATAAAATTGGATGTTCAAAGTTTTAACAAAGAGATCGTAATCGGCCCTTTTGAATTATTAATGATCGACGTTTGACGTCCTATATGTCTGATTCTAGCATTACTCCAAATGTTCTGATCCATATTTCGGTCAAAGGGCCTAATGTCTATGGAGTGCTGAAGATTTTTACTTCCCAAAAATCTTCAATTTGGAGTTAGATCCCATGGGATTCGGAGTTGGTTACCACGCTTCTTGGGGTTACAGAGGAGACATTTGGGAGTGCGTGCCTAGAGTCTTTGGACTTGGGATCCGCCTTCACAAGAGGAGTGAATGGGCCAGATCTTGGGGTTGTTTCTAGCTCCCCAAATATTGAACAATTCGTCGGGTATATGTTTTCCCGAGAGGCGACTTCTCCCGTCGATGATGGATCTGAACCGCTGAAATCGTTCTGCTATTTTATATCATTTTTACTATTTCTTTGGAAATTCGAAAAAAACATAAAATTGGACGTTCAAAGTTTTAACAAAGAGATCGTAATCGGCCCTTTGAATTCTTAATGATCGACGTTTGACGTCCTATATGTATGATTCTAGCATTACTCCAAATGTTCTGATCCATATTTTGGTAAAAAGGGCCTAATGTATGTCGAGAGATGAAGATTTTTACTTCCCAAAAATCTTCAATTTAGACCCCACGGGATTCGGAGTTGGTTACCACGCTTCTTGGAGTTACAAAGCAGACATTTGGGAGTGCGTGCCCAGAGACAGAACCGCTTCTTGCATTGTATTCACTTTATATGCGTAATTACTTGCTATAATTAAATCTTTTTTAATATATATGATCTGAATCATATTCAAGACCTTATAGAGAGTTTAAATGTAGATTATTGTGATGAAATAAATTTAAATGATTTCAGAAACGGATGAAATGCTCAAATCAAACACATAATGTGCATTATATTAACTTTATATGCGTGATTACTTGGTATAATCGAACCTTTCTGAATATGTATGATCTGAATCATATTCTAGATCATATAGAGAGTTTAAATCTAGATTATTGTGAAAAAATGACTTAGAATGAATTCAGAAACATATCAAATGCTCAAATGATCAGGATATGCATTTTTACACTTTATATGCGTAATTACTATGTATAATCAAATATTTTTGAACAAATAAGATATGAATCATATTCTAAACCATATAGAGAGGTTAAATGAAAATTATTGTGATGAAATGACTTAGAATTAAATGCACGAACGGTTGAAATGCTAAAATAATACTCAGAATATGAATTAAGAAACTATTGAAATGCTCAAATGATACTCAGAATTGCATTATTTGCAATTTATAGGCGTAATTGTATAATACAATCTTTTTGAACAAAACAAGATATGAATCATGTTATAGACAGTATAAATAGTTTAAATGCAGATTATTGTGATGAAATCACTTAGAATGTATCCAGAAACGATTGAAATGCTCAAATGATACTCAGAATTGCATTATTTGCACTTTATTTGCCTAATTACTATATATAATCCAATCTTTTAGAATAAACAAAATATGAATCATATTCTAGACAATATAAAGAGTTCAAATATAGATTATTGTGATGAAATGACTTAGAATTAATCCATGAACCATTGAAATGCTCAAATGATACTCAGAATTGTATTATTTGCACTCTGTATGCATAATTAATATGTATAATCTAATATTTTTGAATAAACAATATATGAATCTTAGTTTGGACAATATAAAAAAATTTAAATGTAGATTATTGTGATGAAATGATTTAGAATGAATACAGAAGCGATTGATCGCGGGGAGAGAAGACGAGAGTAGGCTGAGGACTGAGGAGCAGAGGAATTGAATTCGTTTCCCTTTTTAAATTAAAAAATAAAATAATAAATAATAATAATAATAAAATGCACTTCACTTCACTCAAATCTATCTATCGCGCACAGTACTAGGGCTGTCAATGGTACCCTTTTAACCGTTTACCCTACCCGTATCGTATTCGATAATACGGGTATGGATAAGATTTTTTTTCATTTAGTTATCGGGTATGGGTATGGATAAAAAAAAAATTCGTTAATTACCCGTACCATTATATATATAGTTTATAATCTTTATCATAATAAAAAATATAATTGTAAGATTCAATTAATATGTTGATAACAAACTAAAAAAAAAAGTTATGCTTGTAAGATTCAATTGATATGTTAATAATTAAACTAGGCAATTAAATTGTAAGATTTGATTGAGATAATACTACATTAAATTGGAAAGATATAATGGTAAGATTCAATTGATATGTTAATTATTTTTGTTTGATATTCATTCATGCACTACATAGTTCATTCACGAGCTACATTAAAAAAAATACTAAATTTTTTTGAGAAGATCCCTTCTTCGTTGTCATTTGAAAAAAATATTGTATAATTAGTAATTAGTTATGGAATTTTTTTTGTGACAATTGACATGAGAAGATATCGTATGATTTTATTATATTTAAAGTATTATTCAATGTTTAACTTTATTAATATATTTACCTCATATTATTTATTTCTCACTATTGTACAATTTTTTTCATTGAGTTATTAATATTATTACCCATTTTCTACCGTTACCCTACCCTTGCCGTTAATTCTTAACGGGTAAGGATAGGGTACGGGTAAAGTTCATTTTTAACGAATAAGGGTAGGGTACGACCGTACGGGTAAAATTTTTTTTAATAGATACGGATATGAAAAATGTCTCTACCGTATCGTATCATATCCATTGACAGCCCTACACAGTACAGAGATGACTCACCGACTGACTGAATGGACCCTTTTCCCTTTTGATTTTGATTCACGTGGAAGGAATGTGCACCTGGTTCATTCATTGTTCCACTCTTCTGTTTTCTATTTTCCAGCATGCATTTTCTCACGCAATTCTAGTTTCGATACATAAGTACCTTCTGTTGGTTATTGTTCCCGATATATTCACAGTTTTTTTTTTAAATAAAATTATTTATTTAGAAAGACATGGTTTTTTTTATGTGAAAGAAAATACAATTTATTCACCTTTCGCCCGTCCGCAACAATTAAATCCGTTACTTCTAAAATAACGGCTACTAATTCTTTCACAGCTTATTAAATTAAGAAATCTATAGTATTAATTAAAATCCGTGGGTGTCGTTATCCGCTATTTGTCTGCTCATCCGACACACGGCATCTGAGCCCTCCGTTTCTTCGATGCGATCAATCTGATTTTGAGCAATTTTGTTTCCGTGTTTCTCCCTTCTCCCTTCCGATGCCTCTCCTGCTACCTCCTCCTTCGCTGGCCTCAGCCGCCACACTCTCAGCCCTCCTTTGCACCTCCACAAATCTGCCCCTTGATTGTTCGTGGCACCTGGTTTCCTCCATCGATAAATTCTAGGTTTTCTTTATTCCATCGCCTCTCCAGATCCTCCTCGATGCACCCTCTTTCCACCTCTCCACCTCCTTCCGTTGACTTCACCCCACCCCAACAGAAAATCACCGCCCTGACCCCCCTCCTACCTCCTACATCGAATTCTCCCTACCCCAACAGAAGCTTCCCGAGCAGAGCAATTGATGAGGTAATTTGTTAAATCTCAAAAGCTAATACATAATTGTTCTTTTTTTACTGATAATTCTTCTAAGCTTTGATTTTATTTTGCCTCTTTTATATTTTCTTTCCTATATCTTTGTGTAATTTGTGTTGCATATGGTTTCTAATTTATCTTTGGGCCTTTTTGTATGGCAGCACAACTCAACATTTGTAATTTTTTTGGGTGCTTTATACCGTCAATCTTCGAACATGCGAATAAATAGTAGTAAGAATCAAAAGCTGATGGAGTCAACCATCTTAGGCCAATATAAATGTTTCTGTTTGGAATGAAATCAAACATCCATATCATGGAACGATCAATGGTCTCATATTCTCCATAGGGATGGATAGATGGAATATAAATGCCAATCGCTTGGGGATTAATGATGGCAATCACCATCTTTTTTTTCGATTTTTTTTATGGTCTAATGGGACAACAACTTAAAAAAAATGTATTATTTAATACAAACAAGATCTGATTCGGATACATAGCTACAAAGTATCATATATGGGGATCATATGTCTGATTTGCTCATTGAAATACAATGCATGAATTGTGCCAGTATCAACATAGCACAATTGTGACAATATATAGGTAGTACTAACAAATGTAGGAAGGAGGCAAAAGAAAAGCTGATACCAGCATTCAATCGTCACATCACAACAAAAGCTAAAGACAAAAATTTGTAGTTTCAATCCAACAACCCTTGGGTACATGTGAGAAACAGGTGTTGCGGCAAAAATAAGAGTAGAGGAATAGAGCATGACTTGGTGTGAACAGTTTTCATACTTTTGAGGTGAGGCCTCAATGAGTGCTCGATTATCTTCTTTTGATTAGATTTCTCAGAAATCAAGTAAGCTAACCTAAAATCACGATCAGTCCATCATCGTTCTTGCAAGTTCTATGAAGAGCTCAGGTAATAGATGACTATGGTTGTAATTTGTGGATGAACATGAAGTTTATTGGCAATTACCATAACTATTGATCTGCATATATATTAGTTGTTCTCATCTATAATGCGATACTAATAAAGTTTCACCTTATCTGCTCAATGTTCGGTCTTTTTATGATCTACTTTTTAGTAAGAATTTATATTTTTTTATATTTGCCTGACAAAATTAGATTTTTTTAAACCATGTTCAAATATAATTTAATGAAAATTTCTAACAAGTAGACTGAGTGTTTTATTGTATTTAATCAAATTATTAAAAAATATAACAATTTCTAGACGATTTTCGTTCCATGGTCCCAAGAGTTGTGTGAAGTTAATGTTATACAATTTCTGATTTATAGAAAATTTTTAAATACCAAAATGTATGAAAATCAAGATCATTTTTTGTGGTTGATTTTTCTTATGAAGCTGGATTTTTATTGTCACTAATCCACACTTCATGAACAAACAGTGGGTTAATAAAAAAATTATCTAAATGTCTACTTTGAACATTCCTATACATATTTTAAACATTTTCCAAGTTTCATTCATGTTTCAAAATTCACTTCACATAAATCTAGATACTAGAAGATTTTACACGAGAGGCTAGCCAGCTACAATTGTGTTTTGTATGAGTGGATCAAAAGAAAATATGACTTAGAAACAACTACCTAACATGAATGATATAATACTACTGACTTCTTACTGCTACTAACGGATGACAAGTATAATTGTCTCTACTATAGGGGTATAATTGGTATATTGCCGATCTTGATCAGGATAAGTATAATTGTCTCTACTATAAGGGGTATAATTGGTATATTGTCGACCTTAATCATGATAACTGTCTATGCCTTCTTGAGGTTTTATGCTCTACTCCTTTTCTATCCTAACACAAATTTAAATTTATATGGTGTTTTAATTGTTTCATTATGGCCAAATTAAGGAGAGGAGCGAAAAATTTGCAGCTGCTACAACAGATAAGATAAGACATGCTATAAAATCAGATGTTGATTCAAGCATTGTTCAATTTAACCTTTGTTGAATCTGTTTGAAAATGCTAAGTTTCTCCATGCCCATGACGCTTGCAATATCTTTTACTACAGATAAGTGCATTCGTTCGATAGAGAGCATATGGATGAGCACTTGGGCCAGTTTTGAATGCCAAGTACACATGATTGCTAACCTATACCTGAGTATTTCTTTGGTAAGGATCCTAATCTCAAGCTGTTTGTTTGAGTTAATTGTAGTATTCAGTTAATCCAAGCTAATGTGAGACCAAGTGTGCATCCATGCCTAGAGTGTAAGCACCAAGTCCAGTTCTAAAAAAGAAGAATGAATGCCATCTGAAAAGGTCTATGCTTAGAAAATATGAAATTTATCACTCATACTTATATGCTTCTCAAAATGTACAAACTGTGTAAATAAATGAGTATTTCCATGCAATGCTAAATAAATAATGGAAGAAAACAAATAAACACTTTGCAAATAAATGCATAAGCCATTTATAATCAAACTATTGGTATTTTCAGCAAGTTTAGTAATTGGTGCGTTATGGTAATTACTATGGTAAAATGTTATAAAACTTAATCTAACTGTTTTTTTTTTTTTGCCCTCTTCTCTATGGAAATATAGCTGTAGGTGTGACTGCAGACTTACTTAAGGATTGCGTTCATTTTGGAAGAAAGAAATAAAGCGAATATCAAGAGGTGAGAAGAGAATAAGCAAAACATTTTAATACAAGAATGTGTGAATTTTGTTGAATTAGCTATGGTGTGCATGATGTTAGTTGTTCTATGTCACGACCCGTGTACCAGCAATTCATTATTGAAGTTATTCCAAACATGAGTACTTTATTAAATTGTCGATATTCTTTTTTTAATATAACGTGTTTCAGATGGCTCTAATAGTCTAATTGCTCAATTGCACAATCTTGACATTATTGATATCATCGAATTTTGGGTTGAGAAGGTCTATAAATATTATACATTTTTATATTTTCTTAACCTATTTTATGTGTCTTTATTTAAATTGATTTTTATTATTTGTTTTTTAAGTGCATCTTAATGTTTATTGTGATGATTTAGTACAGAGCTATAATTTATTTCTTGCCAATCTTTACATTAACTTTTCTTGGCAGACACAATAAATCGAGCGAAGCTCGATTTGTTAACCTAGTATATATTGAATCTGTTACTTAGCGGGCCAAAATTGAATATGTTACTTCTAAAATAACGGCTACTAATTAATTTTTTCACAACTTATTAAATTAAGAAATATATTGATCGTTCAGAATTTGATTTTAACAATGGGAGTTAGCTTGGAATTCAAGTGTCAACAATTTTTAACTCCGATATTTATTACGCTTGTATTCAAAAGAAAACAATTGTAACAATGTTAATTAGAAATTGAGCTATTCAGATGATGAAATTTCAGTAAAATCTTTGTGCTCTTTGTACCTCTAGGTGAATTGTCTACCAATTGAAGCAAATGAAAAAAAAAAGAACAAAACTTAAAATTTTCAACTTAAGAAACGTATGTTCTGATGAATAGAAAGAGGTTATTTTATTATTATTATTTTTTTTTTTTTGGTAAGAGATAGAAAAGTACAATGTTAATCACCTTAAATGTTTTGTCTATCCAAGAAGGTCCATGAATTTTATCCAGAAAAAAAACATAACTAGTGAAATATTGACAAGTGCGAGTAATAAATAGTCGCGATCATTGCATACATAGTTCAGTGTACATGCAAGCACCCCCTCTGTTCCCTTCTATACAGATCCACAAAAACCATCAATTTCATTTATGTGTTTCTGGCTACATGTTCAATCTGTTGGTCTGATTTCATTTAGTACATATATGAGTCTTTTTGTGTGATTAGCACAATATAAAGTTTGTTATTAATCGCATGTTATGCTCGCATGAAAAATTATTGCCGTGTCGTGCTATATTTAAAAAAAAATTCATCACACCCACGCATCTTTATTTATAATACTGATATATATATTTTTAATTTGTGTATGTCGGTTTTTTCTGTTTACTCTGGTTTTGATCTGCTTTTATCTATATCCACCCCTGCTAATCAATGTACTTCATTAGGCAATACACGCATAGATTTATATATTTTTTTTCTCCTTTTGTGGTGGGTAGGCTCTTAGTTAAAAGGGTTGTTTTTCTATTCAAATTTTTATTGGATGTACTCCATGTACGTATCAGGATCATACGGCGGGGGTACAGTAAATAGTTACTGTAGTCTGTAAGAATAGGAACTAGAAAATATTTCGTGTATATATGATTAAACTTCTATTTAGCACATATGATATTTTAGTATTTGAGAAATGTTTGCATCTCCCGCCCTATCGATAAATTTTGTGATCAAATTCATCATCCAGCCTAAGCTTGTTAGTTATATCTATCTGGTTCATGTATTTTCTTTTCATTTTTCTTCCTCCATTTCCGGTTACCCTAAGCAATGCTTGTATTCTTTTAACCAAACTACTCCGTAATCATGCAAGATGACTCTTTTACCAGAAAGGATTTTTGTCTTTTAACCCACGTTAACTAGCGCTTCGAATAATAGCTACAGGCTACAGCTGGCTTTGACTGTACAGACAGAAGGTGGCTAATAGAGGGCTCTTCTAGAAGCATTTAATTAGTAGCTGCTTAGTGACAAAATTAATTATTCTATTAAACAATATCCGTGCACAAGACCACGGCTCGAGATATAATATATTATCAAACATTAATTTGTGCATGAAGAAAAGGAATATAGATTTTTTTTTATTAAAAAAAAGGAATATAGATTGCATCTACTTATTTTGTTATAACTTTTAAATTATACTTTTAGGGTGTGTTTGGATGAGCCTTGAATAAGGAATAAGAATAAAAAATTTCGGTATGCGTGCTTATTTTTATTCTTGTGCAATCCAAACAACACAAAAATAAAGAATTTGAATCCTTATTCTTATACTAACAAAATCATAGTATAAAAATAAAGAATATGAACAAGCACGCATATCGAAATTCTCTATTTTTATTCCTTATCCAAGGCTCATCCAAACAAATCTTAAAGTATGAAAAGTACAGAAATAATTGGATGCAAGTATGCAACAAGTCAGGCTGGAGCTGTCAAAGACGAGAACAACCCAACACAGAAAAGTACCTTGTCACTTGTCAGACGTCAAAATGGTAACTTGTCAAAGAAGCAAAATTTGCCTCTGCACACGCTGCATCAGCATGGCAAAAGGTTTTTCTTTCTTTTCTATTCTTGCTTTCCTTCCATCAAATTTATCAAGACACGGAGCTTTTGCAAAGGAGAGAGCCGCATTTAAATATTTATTAATCGGTTATATTATAAATTTATAATAGGCATAACAGGCTATGAATCTATGTTTGACTGTAAACTTTCGATGACAAATTAAGTTGCCTACGGGCTTTCAATGACAAAAAATAATAATATAAAAATGCATAAGTTTTTGGACTTGACGATGCCTTATATATTAATAATTTAAAATTTATTAATTCTCCTGCTTAATCGAAACGGCTAATAATATCTCCATTTAAATACTTCGCTCAAATCCTCCGGCCAACTTATTTGACAGCTGCTGTCAAGGTCTCAAAATGAAAACAAACATATTTCGTCAAATTGAATATTTTGCACTTTTCAGTTTTGAATCCGACAGATGGGAGATGCTCATCATATAAATAATACAGGATGAAATCTCGTCTATTTAAGAAGATGGAAAGAATTTTTAACGCGGAACAAATAGAAATTCGTCATTTTTACTTGAACATTGAACACGTGTTTCTGCGTGACTGCGTCTATTACTTAAAAAAAATTCCACGTATTAAATACTCAAGTTTAATTTTCTCCAAAAATTATCTTCAGTTCACTTACAATTGTTAAACACAGTTATTAAAAATTATTCGGGGTTGATCATCCTCTAAATTCATCATCCCCATCAACCTCCAGTACTTAGATTAATTACATTCCGAAAAAGAAAAGAGGGGATGATTCCCCTAACAGTTATTAACGTGTTTTCATTTTTTGCCTCTCATCCCATCATCCACTGGCGCGTTATTTAATCAATTCCCTCTCTCTCTGTTTCGCTTCTTCTCCCCTTCCCTGGCATGCATTTTTTTTTTCTGAATACTAACTATTCTAATTAAATTAGTAACTGTTTAAACTGTGAATTCATCCCTTCTCTCCCTCCCCCCTTCCTATCTTCTCTGATTCAACTAGAACAGTTAGAATACTTAACTGTTTTAGTTAATATTACTAATTATTTTAGTTAACATTAACTAGAACAGTTAGTAACATTAATTAGGACAATTAATAACATTAAAATAGAACATATTACGAACTGTTCTAGTTAATATATATAAATGTTCTAGTTAATATACATAATTATTCTAGTTAAATATATTTAACTAGAACATTTATATATTAACTCTCTGTTATCACTCCCCTCTCCCTCCCCTCTGATTCACTCTCACCATCCGCTTCGCTCTGTTGCTCATTCCCTGACGCTAATTCTCTGATTCACTCTCCCTCCGATTCACTTCCTCATCCCCTGGCGCTCATCCTCTCATCCCTGAATTCTGTCATCTCCTCATCCCTGAACTTCTATTAATGAGGACGCTGGATAATTAATGAGGATTCTGAAGATAATGAGGATGATAGAATCTTAGGATAATCCTAAACAATTCCAAAAATTATTTAACACATTTTTAAACTATTAATTTTTTTTTTTCACAACTTCGGGATGCCGAACAAAAAATGCTCAATTAATAGTTAAGAATTTACTTACTGAATGCCGCCGCCAAAATAAACGCTAAATTTAACATGATAAAACGAACATGCTACAACATGATTAGTGGGCGAACCATGGTCGAAAACCCTTTTGCCTTTTCTATACAATATTTCAAAAACAAGCAAACAAAGAAATTGAAAAAACAACAGACAGTTTCAACAGCGACCTAATCCTCTGCGTGTTTTTTTAAACATGCAGTGAAACTTGTCTTTTAACGACGATCGTCCGATCCAATCTTAACAAGCAGATTTTCACAGGGCGCACGGACCTAGACTGCTCTGGTATTAATCACGGACATCCATCTTTGATCAGACGGCTAACGATGAAAGACTTGCAATATGAGATTTTTAAAAAACCCACAAAGGATCTCGTTCCGTTTCAACATGGATCATCTCCATGATTGGAGATAACATGTATATAACATGTTTGTCCAGTCCTTTCCTCGACTCTATTTCAGATCAATTTTTTCTACTTATGAATATATATACTCCTACTTTAGCTATTGCAACATCGATAGCACCGAAACCAGAGAAACTAAAATGAACCGCGACAGGCAAATTCAGAGATGAGACTATTCACTCAAAAAGAAAAAGAAAACATGCTGTCAACCCAGAGATAAAAAAAGCTACTGGACATGTTTTGCTTGTCTTGTCACTCAAAAAAGGCTCAAAGCCCAAACCACTAGCTTACTCAGTGTCTTCCCCCAAATCAGACTTCCTCAAGCAATCAACAGCTTCCCTACAAATCATTGAAAATGATACAATTTAGACCTTCAGACTTCTTGATACCAAAACAGTGGGCAACAAAGCATTCTCCACTTAGAGAAATTTTTCACTCAAGCCCTTGATATCCAAAGTCCAGAGGTCATTCAGGGGCATGTTACCGTCATGTACCATCATGGACCAATAACAGTAGTGATATTCATGACCTCCCTTAATTACACTTATCTATGTAGAAATTGCAATACATAGAACAGTTTATAAGTACCTATGGGCTTTCTGCATCTCTATGTTGGTGGGGTCCAATCGTAAACCATCCATGAACGCTTGAGAAGCTTGCCCATATTCCTTTCACGTACACAATCAAACAACAAACCATAATAATCATCAACCAACTAACAAAAGTTTTAGAATAACAGAACAACTTTCCTGCATGCAATCCAGCAGAAATGCCAAGATTTCCCCAGATATTTTCTTCTTCAATATCCTTTATCAAGTTTTACTTATTTCCATCTTTTTTTGCTGGTTCCAGTAAAAAGAAAAACCTTGTTTCATTAAGAGCGAGTAAATACCTCGAGTAACATCAAAGCGGCACCCATACGATAGAAAGCTTTGGGCCATTCAGGCCTCAATCTTCGTGCCACTAAAGCATCCTTCAAAGCCTGATCTCCATCTCCCATTCGATGACAGCACAAGCTTCTGTTTGAAAAGAGAGCTGCGTCGCCTGAGCCATTCATTTTGTCTAGCTCGATTGCCTATTTAAAAAGTAAAAATCATATATTTATAGAATTAGCTATAGCACTACTAAAACATGATTGATACAGAATATTGTCATGATGCAGTGAGGTACTTAGATTTACACATTCATGGAACAAGGCCCTCATTTAATGTTTAAAAGTTTATACACAGAAACAGATAGCATTGTGTGGCTGATCTAACTGAGCTTGCATATATAAGGATGAACAAAAAGTCGCAGGTATAGAATTTTATGACTCTATCGGCAAGGTTGTTAACAGGTCATGATTCAATTCAAGGTGCTTATATAGACTGGACTATCCATGAGTGGGACCAGCTGTAACAGGAAGTAAAGAAGAAAACAATGTTATATATTGAGGTGGAATTGAATTATTGCAGCAGTACTAAATGAGACGACAACAATCCCACTAATTCAACAAGTGCTTTGCAAATGTAAGCATAACAAAGTGAAATTTATGTACACAGAAAAGGTCACCTTAACCCACTCATGTCTGCTCAAATCAGACCATTTATACTGTCGCCTTTAGTGCTGATCATCAAGATAACAATAATTACTCGATTCAGAGACTAAATTTAAGGTCATTAATACCTTTCAAGTACATCTCACACAATAATCAAGATTTTCTTACCGGTATTGCACAGAAACAACAGGTTGAGAATCCTTTAAATGTTTATTTTTATTCAAAATTAGCTTTTTTTTTTTTTTTTTTTTTTTTGAAACAAGTACCTTAGTATAGAACAAGTTAGCCGCCAGATATTCTTTCTTGTTGAAAAAGTCTGCCGCCTTCACTTTTACTTCTGCCAAGTCTTTGCCAAAATTTTCTACAATCTTGAGCAACAAAACCACAAATTGAGATAAAGATACTCGTGTATTCATTTAACACACAACATGTTGTGACAAGATGACACGATATTCCAAAATCTATATTTACTTCTAATATAAGTTGGTTATTCCGCTCCTATATCCTCCAAAAGTAAAAACCTTTTCTGGGAGTTGTTTTATGGATGGAGAAGAAATTACTTGGGTTCTCCCAAGAAAGAGAAAGTGTATCATGTGGAGTTCATGGTGGTCGAGAAACCAGATCGGAAAAAGGGGGGATTTTCTTTGTAATGAAACCGTAGATGGAATTGAAATCTCATTCAAAGAGAATAATAGCAAACATCTGGAGTTTCTTTTGTTATGGCATATAGATGATCCGATGGTTAGTTGGGGGAAGAATCAACACGAATTGGATTTTTTGTTCGACAATGTGTGGTTGGGAAACAAGCCAACTGGTCTACCAGTGTATCGTGGCACAATGGTCAGGCTTACTGCCAGATCGAATGAACTTCAATTAAGGAAAGAGAATCATATAGACAAACCTTTTCCTGGAAAGCGTTGCTATTGACATATTGACATATTCCTTGCACACTCCAATCTTGCACTTCTGGGACAGGGGAGGTTAGTGGAAATAGCATCTCAAGAATATCCCTATTTTTCACCATAACTGCCATTTCCACTGGCAACCATCCATACTACAACATGTGAAAGATAAATTGCATTATAAAGAAAACATAAAAATAGCACAAAAAGCTACAAGAATTAAAAAGGAAAGAATGTGTTTATTATTACTTCATTGCGAACATTGGGATCTGCCCCAGCTTCCAGCAAACACTTTATGATATCAATCAACTCATTTTGAATTGCCATTCCTAATGGACATTTCAAATTCACATCGGCACCCGCCTGATAAGAAATAAACACAAAAATAGGGCCGTCAGATCGAACAAGCACCACTGGAAAGAAGAGCCATTCTACAAGCAACATCAGTTAAGCACCTTGATGAGAAGCTTGGTGCATTCCAAATAACCACCAAGAACTGACATAAATAATGGAGTAAAGCCGATGCCTGTAGCACCATTCACCTAAAAGAAAAATAAGAAGCAGATTTCATTAGCAATAACATTCATCGAAACAATATCGAAAAAAAAAAATCGAATATATGTTGAAAAAAATGAACTACATCTGCATGGTGCTCCAATAGAACCTCCATAGTACTTGGTTGGCCATGTTTTGCAGCCACATAGAGAGGGGTACCAGTCACATAGTTAAATGAGATGTCCACTGGAACCCCCAAAGAGAGTAAAAATTTCACAAGGTCAGGCTGCCCTGTAGTCAAGCAAGTAAAACTGTAAAACTATTTCCTGTCAACTAAGAAAGTTTTAACAATCATTTGTCGTCCTCTGTAAAACATTGTTACCATAATAACAACCAACCGACTTCTCAGTCATAGCAAGTATGGCAAAATTACCCAACTGCTCTGTTTCTAATAAATTCAACTTATCAGACAAACTTGGTTGAGGGTGTTTTGGTCAATTTCAGAATTCAAAAGAACCTAATTGGTGAGAGAGAAAGAGATAGATAGACCATCTATAGCAGCACAATGGAGAGGAGTTAAGCCTGTCTTGTCCGATGCAATAGGATTAGCTCCATGGCTGATCAGGTACCTCATTGTCCCTCCATGGCCCCCCATTGCTGCATATAATAATGGTGTCTCACCTGTGTAATCAGACCAACAAAATGAACATGTCCCCATAATCTAAACTTCTAAATGAATTAATTGTTTGTGTGTTGAGAGAGAGAGAGAGGCTGTAAATATACTGAACAACCGAACTATGTTTTCACAAGTTATTGTTTATGTTTCTAGATAAAACAAATTCCCTTGTTGGAGATACATAATAACTTTTAGCTATTGATATTGTACTGTTCTATGCATCATCAAAATAGTAGCCTCTTTCTGTTTGTCAGAATATATATTTCTTAAGATGAAAGCTTTTCAAATTTCAATTTTGTTTTCCCTCTGCTATTTTGCTTTAAATAGTAGTAGACCACTCGCACTACATGTAGGAAAAACATAAAGAATAACTGGAACAACTGAACTCATCTATAATTATCAAGCAATTAATAACACAACACGAGTAGGAAAAAATTAAGGGCATATAATATAAAAAAAGAAATAGAGGATACCCTTGTCAGAATAAAAATCAACAGGAAAGCCCAGCTCCTCCACGAAGTATTGACAAATCGCAGTACTCCCATGAGCTGCTGCAACATGAAAGGCATTGTCTCCCTTTTTATCCTTGAATCCCTTGATTTTATCTGCGATCCCATTCCCTTCGTTCAAGTCCTTGACAATCTCTAGAGAAGATACAAACACAAAAAGACCAGAAATAACTACTCTAGGCTCAGCTAAAAATTAAAGATCTAGAAAGAAAGCTCCTGAAACTAACTTTGTGTTGTATTTAAGAATTAGTCGAGAAACATTAATTCCATAAACAAAGTGCAAAAGATCACTTTTGTTCGAGGCAAAACTACAAACAAAAAATGTAATGTACATTAGAGAACGAATGAACCTTTGAAAAGACGGAGGTTTCCAAATCCAGCTAGGTCTAGAAGTCTCTTCGCCTTGATCTCATCTGGAAAAGAAAGCAAGTCGCGAAGAGGAGAAAGGGAGAGAGAGATAAGAAGAAGGAATTGAAGAAGGTTTCTAAGTTTTACTTTTACCTGAGAAGGTAGAAGAAGCCATGGCGAGAGAGAGAGAGAGAGGGATTGGTAACTGTGCTGTGCAGTGTGCACCAACTTCTCTCCACAGTAGTCAGTAGTTATCTGATATTTCCCTTTTCGTTCTGGTCTACAAGCCTGAATTGTGCACCAGGTGTATTTACACTCCAAGTCCGAATATTCCACCAGAACAGATTTGCTTATCTTATTTTTTTTAATTCGTCAAAAACTAAGAATTGTTTGATATACAAATTGTAGAGGTATAAAAGTAGAATATTTGCAATATGAAGGCCTATATTGTCTCTTTTGGACTAAATTGATTTTTAGGGAAGCTGTGGGTTGCTTGAGAGGAAATCTCCATTTGGTGAAGAAAGAGAGTAATTTATTTAGCGATTTGAGCTTTTGAGTCTTTAATTTTGTGTGATTGGCACAATAAATCGCATGTTAATATGTTATGCAAGTTTATTCTTTTTTTAAAAAATTTGACTTATGACTGGCACCTCCCGAATGCAGAAAATAGTTTCATGTTTTAATTTGTGTATATATCAGACTATCAGTTTTTTCTGTTTACTCTGGTTTTGGTCTGCTCTTATCTGTCCACCCCTGCTAATCAATGTACTTGTGGATAGGCTCTTAGTTCAAAGGCTTGTTTTTCTATTCAAATTTTTATTGGATGGCGTTCAGTAAATAGTTTACTAGTCTGTAAGAACAGGAACTTAAAAATATTTCGTGTATAAATTATTATACTTCCATTTAGCACATATTATATTTTAGTATTTGACAAATGTTTGCATTGTCCCGTCCTATCAACAAATTTTGTAATCAAATTCATCATTCAGCCTAAGCTTGTATGTTTTATCTTATCTGGTTCATGTGAAAAGACTCTTTTACCAAAAATAAATTTTGTCGTTTAACCCACATTACGTAACTTTTTTTTTTTTTGAGGTTGTCATTACGTAACTAGCCTTTAAAAGTAACTGCTACAGAATACAGGCTACAGCTGGTTTTTTTTTTTTTTCTTTTTTTTTTTGGAGAATGACAGCTGGCTTTGACTGTACAGAGGATACTGGTCCGGTAACTAATAGAGGGCTCTTCTAGAAGCGTATAGTAGCTGCTTAGTGACAAAATAAATTATTCTATCAAACAATAGGAAAAATTAAATTTGTGCCACTGTGAAAACTTGTCAATTACAGCTATGTCATTGTTAAATTGATAATTAGAGAAAGGTCATTATACTATCATCAAAGCTAGTTTTACGTCATTAATTTCTCTAAAATTATTCTAAATTATAAATATGTCACTCACTAGCGTGTGATTATTTTTTAAAGTTCCTAAAATACCCTCATTAGTTATTTAGATTATGCCAGAAAGGGAAAAAAAACTTACGAAGAAAGATTTTAAATATCAGACAAATTAAGGGGAAAAAATGGCAATGAAAAACTAACCAATTTAAAATCAGAACATCAACGCATTCGGAATTTATATAAATTTACATTCCATTTTTATTATGAATATATGAAAAGCGGAATTTTTTCTTACAAAATTTTATTCAATTGCAAAAGGATGTGGTAAAGTCAAAGAGTCAAAAACCTCTCCATCTGGAGATTAATATATGACCATAGGTTAAATAGTCAATGATCTGGATTACAAAGTAAAGAGTTAGATACACCTTGGTTTGATAGTTTTACATTCTTGGATTGATGTTTTTATAAGAAAAAATAGAGATTTACATTTACAAAATATTATAAACTTTCAGGACATGGAATTAAAAATTAATATGCGTTCGAAATGGCTATTGATTCTAGATGTTTAAATGTATCGAGAACACACTAAATGTATCTTTTCATGTTTCTATTTGGAGCCTTTAAATCTCAAACTGAGAAATATGTTCTTCAAATATTTTCTATCACTTTTAAAATATTCAGTTGTAAAATTATAAAAAATTATATTTAATTTTGTACAAATAAAACTGTCGCTTTCTTGTCACAAGAAAAAAAAAGTACAATTATACCGGTTTTATAAACAAAAATAATTCCGAATTATCAATGACATATTTAATTTTGTACAAATAAAAACTGCATGACATATCATACCATATGTTGTATAAAAAAGGTTTATGATAATTTTATGCATTTCAAGAAAGTGGCATAAAACTTTTTTTTTTTTATATTGATTTGCGGTGGCACACAACTAATTTCTATGAGAAATACTATAGTCCAGTATATAGGACGGATGGAGTCCGTCCAATACGATCATTCTTATGTTTCAAATTTCAAACGACCGATCCGAACCGTTCAATATGTTCTCCGTATTGAAAATTTATAAGAAACCAATTTTTATATTTTTTTTGAAAGTTTTTACTATTTTTTTTATTTTAGAAAAACGTTATTATTGGATAACCCATAATTTTTATATCATGAATTTTCTAAAATACCAAAAAAGTAAAAAATAAAAAAAAATAAAAATTGGTTTCTTATATGTTTCCAATGTGAAGAACATGTTGAATGATTTGGATTGGTCGTTTAAAATTTAAAATGCGAGAATGATTGTATTGGATGGACCCATCCGTCCAATATATTAGACACTAGCATTTCTCATTTTTCTATTGATTTGTAGTGACAGAAAACTAATTTTTCTTGATTTGTAATTGCATAAAACTTACTATTTATTTTGCAATTGCATATCTCGAATTTTAATAATTCACAATGGCATATTCAAAAGGGCAGAGAAGTCATTTTAATTGGCAGATAGCATAAAACTAATTTAAGTTTTTTTTTTTTGCAATGACAAAAATAATTAGTTATAATTAGTTGTTTAGTGATGACATATCTCAAATTTTAAACTTTTCTAGTGGTATAAATCTAATTGACGTAAACAATATCACCCTGGAATAAGGTCAAGGCACGAGATATATTTTATCAAACATTAATTTGGTTCTTCTTAAAATTTTTTGTTTTCTTGTCTGTAGCGTTTTATAAAAAAAAGTTAGGTAATGATCATGATAATATATTTTTTTAACTAAATGATCCTGGTAAAGATGGTTGGTTGTAAGATCGTGCGTTCCTAATTATAAGATAATTGGACTCTTCCTGAGAACAAGCACTAAAATTCATGACCTTCATATGCACATCTTTACCATTGTTAGTTAGCTATACTTGAGAATATTTTAATATAAATCTATAAATTAAATCCATAAACGTAAAAAGCACTACAAATTCATGACCTTCGTTAACATCTTTACTAGCTACTTAAGATTTAAGAATATTTTGAAGTATAAGTTTATTAACGTAACGAAAAGTGAAGAAGGTAGTCATAATGTGTGAAAAGTATATTGTAATGTCTTTTCTATCGAAAAATGCATATTCAGACGGTCTAATTTTGTCTAATTTTCTCAATTATTTCCCAATTTTCTATATTTACAATAAAACATAGAGGAAATATGAATATTTTTTTGTGCGTGAAAAAAAGGAATATAGATTACATCTAATTAATTTGTTATAACTTAAATTATACTATGTAAGTATGAAAATAACAGAAATAATTAGATGCAACAAGTGAGGCTGGAGCTCTCAAACAACCCAACACAGAACAGTACCTTGTCAGACGACAAAATGGTAACTAACTTGTAAAAGAAGCAAAGGAATTCGCTTCTGCACACGCTCCATCAGAATGGCAAAAGGTTTCTCTCTCCTTCCTCCTTTTCCTGCTTTCCTTTCATCAAATCATCAAGACACGCAGCTTTTTCAAAGGACTGAAGGAGAGAGAGAGGGGTTCATTTAATTAATAGGTTATATTATAAATTGCCTACGGGCTTTCAATGACAAATAATAATAATAATAAAAATACAAAAGTTTTTGGGCTTGATGATGCCCTATATGTCAATAATTTAATATTTATCAATTCTCCTACTTTTAATGGAAGCGGGTAATAATATTAATATCTCCATTTAAATACTTCGCTCAAATCCTCCGACTAAAATATTTGACAGCTGCAGTCAAGGTCTCAAAAAAAAAAATAATAATAATAATAACATATTTGATCAAATAATCACGTCTTTATACATTTGACAGTAGTATGTTTAAAATTGAATGTTTTGTACTTTTGTGTTTTGAATGATTGAATCTGACCGATGGGAGATGCTCGTTATATAAAAATAATACGGTCTCAAATGTTTTATATTTAAGATGGACAACAGAATTTTTAATGATGAACAAGTAGGCAATCATCATTTTACTTGAACATTAAACGTGTTTAACATATATTTCTGTCTATTACTGAAAAAATTTATTGCACGTAATAAATACTCGAGCTTAAATTTCTCCAAAAATTACTTCAGCTTAGAATTGTTAAACACATGCATTTCTATGTTGTTAAAAATGATTTAACACAATTTTTAGAAAATTTCTTACGCAACTTCGGAATGACGAACAAAAGATTCTCAACAAGTGACTTGCATCACTTAACATCCCAAAGAGCATGAGGGTGACATATTACACGTACAAAACAACTTACCTTAATTTTTGCCGCCGTAAAAAATAAACGTTAATTTGAATATGATAAAACGAACATGCTACAACATGTTTAGTGGGTGAACCATGGGCGAAAATCTTTTTTCCTTTTTCTATATAATATTTCAAACGGAGAATAAAAAATTAATTTAATAAAATAAGAAAAAAGCAAACAAAGAAATTGAAAAGACAACAGAGTTTCAACATGGATCATCTCCATGGTTTGAGATTACGTCTGTCCAGTCATTTTCTAGACTATTGAAGATCAATTTTTCTATTTTTGGGATGTATATACTCATGCTTTTGCTATTGCCAACATCGATAGCACTGAAACCGGTCCATAAAAAATGATCTAAAGTAAGGTGAACATTCGGTCAATATATCTAAAGACTTCAGCAGAGGATGATATTAAGGGCAAGAACCAGAGCAACTAAAATGAACCGTGACAGGCAATTTCAGATATGAGACTATTTTTGAATTCACGAGAGATGAAAAGAAAAAAGAAAACATGCTGTCAACCCAGAGAAAAAAAAAAAAAAGGTACTAAACATGTTTTGCTCGTCTTATCACTCAAAAAAGGCTCCAAGCCCAAATCACTAGCTTACTCACTATCTTCCCCGACATCAGACTTCCTCAAGCAATCAACAGCTTCCCTACAAATCATTGAAAGCGATACAATTTAGACCTTCAGACTTTCTTGAGACCAAAACAGTGGGCAGCAAAGCATTCTCCACTTAGAGAGAAAATTTTCAATTAAGCCCTTGATATCCAAGTCCAGAGGTCATTCAGGGGCATGTTATCGTCATGTACCATCGTGGACCAATAACAGTAGTGATATTCATGACCTCCCTTAATTACACTTATCTATGTAAGAAATTGCAATACATAGAACAGTTTATAAGTACCTATGGGCTTTCTGCATCTCTATGTTGGTGGGGTCCAATCGTAAACCATCCATGAACGCTTGCGAAGCTTGCCCATATTCCTTTCACGTACACAATCAAACAACAAACCATAATAATCATCAACCAACTAACAAAAGTTTTAGAATAACAGAACAACTTTCCTGCATGCAATCCAGCAGAAATGCCAAGATTTCCCCAGATATTTTCTTCTTCAATATCCTTTATCAAGTTTTACTTATTTCCATTTTTTTTTGCTTGTTCCAGTAAAAGAAAAACCTTGTTTCATTAAAAGCGAATAATTACCTCGAGTAACATCAAAGCGGCACCCATACGATAGAATGCTTTGGGCCATTCAGGCCTCAATCTTCGTGCCACTAAAGCATCCTTCAAAGCCTGGCCTCCATTTCCCGTTCGATGCCAGCACAAGCTTCTGTTTGAAAAGAGAGCTGCATCACCTGAGCCATTCATTTTGTCTATCTCGATTGCCTATTTTACAAAGTAAAAGATCATATATTTAAAGGATTAGCACTAGCACTACTAAAACTTGAATGAAACAGAAAATTGAAATGATGCAGGGAGGTACTTAAGATTTACACATTCATAGAACAAGGCCCTCATTTAATGTTCAAAAGTTTATACACAGAAACATATAGCATTAAGTGGTTGATCTGACTGAGCTTGCATAAGGATGAACAAAAGGTCACAAGTTCAGCATTTTATGAGTCATTATCGGCAAGGTTCATGTTAACAGGTCATGATTCTATTCAAGGTTCTTATATAGACTGGACCATGGGTGAGTGGGACCAACTGTAACGGGAAGTAAAGAAGAAAATGATGTTATTTATTGAGGTGGAATTGAAATATTGCAACAGTACTAAATGGGACGACAACAATCCCACTAATTCAACAAAGTGCTTTACAAATGTAAGCATAACAAAGTGAAATTTATGTACACAGCAAGGGTCACCTTAACCCACTCATGTCAGCTCAAATCAGACCATATATACTGTTGCCCTTAGCGCTGACCATCAAGATAACAATAATTACTCAATTCAGAGCCTAAATTGAAGGTCATTAATAACTTTCAAGTACATCTCACACAATAATCCAGATTTGTTACCGGCATTGCACAGAAACAGCTGGTTGAGAATTCTTTAAAATTTAAATGTTCACTTTTATTCAAAACTATCTATTTTTGTTTTAAAAAAAAAAAACCTTAGTATAGAATAAGTTAGCAGCCTTATATTCTTTCTTCTTGAATGCGTCTGATGCCTTCACTTTTACTTCAGCCAACTCTTTGCCCAAACTTTCTACAATCTTAACCAACAAAACCACAAATAGAGATAAAGATACTCATGTATTTATTTAACACAACATGTTGCGACAAGATGACATAGTATTCCAAAAGTTAATATTTCCTTCTAATATAATTGTACTGTCATTTTTAAATCAGGTTTCATTTTATTCCATCCTTGATTGTAAGCATTTAAAAACAACAAGCCAGTACCATTTATATCCCATGTGCCAACTGGTCTAGGTCACTACCAGTATATCCTGGCACAATGGTTGTTCAAAGCACAATGGTCAGGCTCACTGCCAGATCTGAATGAACATCAACTAAGGAAAGAGCATCATATAGACAAACCTTTTTCCTGAAAGCATTGCTTTTGACATATCGACGTATTCCTCGCACACTCCAGTCTTTCACTTCTGGGACTGGAGAGGTTAATGGAAATATCATCTCAAGGATATCCCATTGTTTGCCCATAACTGCTATTTCCACTGGCAACCATCCATACTACAACACGTGAAAGATAAATTTCATTATAAAGAAAACAAAAAATAGCACAAAAAGCTACCAGCATTAAAAGGGAAAAAAGGAAAGAAAAAAAAAGTTTATTATTACTTCATTGCGAACATTGGGATCTGCCCCGGCTTCCAGCAAACACTTTATGATCTCAATCGACCCCCTCTGAAGTGCTATTGCTAATGGGCATTTCAAATTCACATCGGCACCCGCCTGATAAGAAAGAAACACAAAAATAGGGCCGTCAGATTAAACAAGTACCGCTGGCAAGAAGAGCCATTCTACAAGCAACTTCAGTTAAGCACCTTGATGAGAAGCTTGGTGCATTCCAAATAACCACCACAAACCGACATATATAATGGAGTCAAGCCAATGCTTGTAGCAGCATTCACCTAAAAGAAAAATATGAAGCACGCTCCATTAACAATAACATTCATCGAAACAAGATACCAAATGGAATATATGTTGAAAAAAAATGAACTACATCTGCATGATGCTCCAATAGAACCTCCATAGTACTTGGTTGGTCAGATTTTGCAGCCCCATAGAGAGGGGTACCAGTCGCATGGTTAAATGTGATGTCCACTGGAACCCCCGAAGAGAGTAAAAACTTCACAAGGTCAGGCTGCCCTGTAGTCAAGCAAGTAAAACTATTTCCTGTCAACTAAGAAAGTTTTAACAATCATTTGTTGTCCTCTGTAAAACATTGTTACCATAATAACAACCAACCAACTTCTCAGTCATAGCAAGTATGGCAAAATTACCCAACTGCTCTGTTTCTAATAAATTCAACTTATCAGACAAACTTGGTTGAGGGTGTTTTGGTCAATTTCAGAATGCAAAAGAACCTAAATTGGTGAGAGAGAAAGAGAGAGAGAGACCATTCATAGCAGCACAATGGAGAGGAGTCAAGCCTTCCTTGCCCGATACAGTAGGATTAGCTCCATGGCTGATCAGGTACCTCATTGTTGCTGGATGGCACCCCATTGCTGCATATAATAATGGCATCTCACCTGTGTAATCAGACCAACGAAATGAACATGTCCCCATAATCTGAACTTCTAAATGAATTAATTGTTTGTGTGTTGGGAGAGAGAGAGAGAGACTGTACATATACTGAACAACCGAACTATGTTTTCACAAGTTATTGTTTATGTTTCTAGATAAAACAAATTCCCTTGTTGGAGAGACATGATAACTTTTAGCTATTGATATTACAATCTTCTATGCCTCATCAAAACAAACAGTAGCCTCTTTCTGTTTATTATAATATATATGTCTTAAGTTGAAAGTTTTTTTTCCCCTCTGCTATTTTGCTTTAAATAGTAATAATAGACAAGTCACGCTACATGTAGGAAAAACAAAGAAAGAATAAATGGAAACCTCCTCTTATACTTATCAAGCAATTAATAACAGGAGTACAAAAGAATTAAGGAAAAAAAGAAGAAGAAATAGAGGATACCCTTTTCAGAAGAAATATCAACAGGCAAGCCCAACTCCTCCACAAAGTATTGACAAATGGCAGTACTCCCACGAGCCGCTGCAACATGAAACACACCGTCTCCGTTTTTATCCTTGATTCCCTTGATTGTATCTGCGATGCCATTCCCTTCATTCAAGTCCTTGACAATCTCTACAGAAATTACAAACACAAAAAGACCACAAATATAAGTAAACTGATAATCAACAGAACACAACTACATTAGAGAACGAATGGACCTTTGAAAAGACGGAGGTTTCCAGATCCAGCTGCGTCTAGAAGTTTCTTGGCCTTGTTCTTATCTGTAAAAGAAATAAAGTGGTGAAGGTTACTAGGTTAGAGAGAGAGATGGAGAGGGAGAGAGAGATAGAGGAAGGAATCGAAGTTTTACCTGAGAAGAAGGGAGATGAAGCCATGGCGACAGAGAGAGAGAGAGGAGGTTGCCACTCGCCACTTGCTAGAATGTTCGCCAACTTCTCTCCACAGACCACAGTAGATATTTATTCCCCTTTTAGTTCTCGTCTACAGGCTCAACTGTGCACCTGGTGTATTTACACTTCAGCTCTCTGTGGGACCGCCGATTCATCTTTTCAGCTCTTGCGTCATTCTTTCCACTTCTTTTTATTTTTTTGGTATTTTATAAAAAATTTCTACATAACACATATGATGCTAACTATTTTTTGTTCATTATGATGATCAGAAATAAAATAGTTTCTTCTTTTTTTCGAAACCTTGACAGAAGCTGTCAATAGAATCAAATAGTTTCTTTGTATCGGCTGTTTTGGTACTCTAAAATTTAGATATATTACATTCAGAATATCTATGGCGGTGAAATATATTCACGCCAAATAAACTCTTAACAAACATTTTACCAAAAAAAAAAAAGGTGTTTACCCAAAATAAGAATAGAAATTTGTATTTCACTACACGTTGTCGTTAAGTGTTAAGTTTAGCTCTAAAACTGAAATCAGAAACTGTTAAGCTACAGCCGGTTCTAGACCTGTTTAACGTTCCAAACAGCAACAGAATGAGCCATTCCGCTTACCGTTCCGTTCCATCAAAGTTATAGCCATTCCATTCCGTTTTCCGTTCCGTTTCAGAAAATAAAATGCCATTTCATTCTGTTATTCGTTCCGTTTGGACAAAACGGAACAACGTTGATTTACACTAAAAACTGCACTATTTGTCGAAACGAAAGAGAAATAGTCCATTCCGTTTACCGTTTCGTTTCAACAACGGTATGTCTTCTTATTACGTTTACCGTTCCGTTTCTGGAAATGAAATGATTTTTTGTACCGTCACTTGTTCCGTTTGGACGGAACGTCCACGAAAAACGGTATACCGTCGTGATGCCTAACCGGCTCTCACCGTACGGAAAAAGGTGCAATTAGAGGGCTCTTCCATCGGCTATCGTGCAATAGCTTCGTTCCACATCACCGCATAAAACATACTAATATCAAACATTACATTTGTTTTTAGAGATAACCATTAAACATTACTTCTTGCCCCTGTTTTAATTTATAATTTTTTTTTGTCCGGGCCGCGTTTTATGAGAAAAGAAATAAATGATGTTATGCAATCTTTTGTCCAGGCAGCGTTTTTTGGTAAACCTAAGAACAAGCTCTACATTTCATAACCTTCGTATACATCTTTAGAACAGCTACCTAATTATATAATTTGAAATTTAAATCCAGAAATGTAACAAAAGAGCTGTCATAACATTTTAAAAAAATATATCATGTCATGTAATCTCTTTTCTATTGAAAACTGGCTTTTCAGATGATCTAATTTAATTTCCGAATTTTTATTTACAATTAAACAAGGTGGAAATACGATGATTTTTTTGTTCATAAAGAAAAAAATCATATAAATCACATTTAATAATTTTACTATTTTAGACATACTATTTAAGTTAAAAGCACAAAAATGAAAAATGATGGGATGCAAAGTTTGGAGATTACACCCGCCATCCGGTAGAGAAAAGTAACACGTTTTTGTTTTTTTTTTTTTTTGAGAATTAGAAAAGTAACACGTTGCCCAGGAAGGGCAGAAATGCAGAATGGTAAAGTGTTACATGAACGCCTGAACGGCAAAGGATCTCTCTGTGTGTGCAGATGAGACAATTTACACATAACAATAAAGTTTTTTTTTTTTTTTTTTTTTTATGAAACGCCCTTGGGCAAAACAATAAAGTTAATAACAGGTGTAGTACACACAGTCCGTAACATTTCCGAAAACGACAACCAAATCATAGCAAGTTTTTGACCTTCATGACGCCTTACATTCACTCTGTACTACCTATTAATATTTCGCTCAAATCCTCCTATTAATATATTTGATCAGATAATTTTTCTAAAATTATTTGATCAAATTATCGCTTATACAATTGACAATATTATTATTTAAAATTGAATGCCTTGTATTTTAAATTCAGATCTGGAAGTACTTTTTGCTTGGTGCGGTCCTAATCTTCTAGTTATTTTTTGTTATTTTATTTTATTTGATAGGGAAGTTAAAATGGCGATTGCCAACATTGCGAGAACAAATAAGTCTATGTATGGTAATATATATAATTTTTTAAAAGCTAAAATCCCTTCGGAAACAGAAGTTCATTACAGTGTTATGGTACCTGTGTACCAAACTACCGGTACAACCTAACAGAAACTTATGCATAGTAATATATACATGTATATAACATGCTGGCAAGTGGCAACCCAGAGAACATAAAGGTACTGGACATCTTTTGCTCGGTCTTATTACTCCCAAAAGGGGCCGAAGCACAAAACACTAGCTTGTTTCACCAGAATGAGTCCTCCTCAAGCAATCCACAGCTTCCCTACAAATCAATGGAAGTGATACAATTTAGACCTTCACATACTCATTCAAATCCAAAACACACAAGGCAAAGCAGTCCAAAGTCCAGAAAGGCATTGATGGGCATGTTACTGTCATCCACCATCCACCATCCATTATGGACCAATACCAATAGTGATGGTCATAATCTCCTCATAATTACACTTTTTTATGTAGAAATTGCAAACATACAACAGTAAAAATACCTGTGAGCTTTCTTCATCTCTATGTTGGTGGGGTCCAACCTTAAACCATCCTCAAATGCACGAGAAGCTTGCTCATAATCCTTTTTCACAATCAAACAACAAACCATAACAACTATCAACAAACTAAAAAAAGCAGCTCTAAAAGAACAGAACAAGAAGAGGGGATTAGATAATAACATGCACCTGCAACAAAGATTAGGTACGGGTGCTGGTTATGCAGGTCAATTGGATAATAGTTTTAAGGGTAGCAAATAAAAATGCTAGACTTCTGATGCATAGAAACTAGGTAAACCGCATTAACAAGTGGTGGGAATTCCCACTTGTTTCAAAGAAAAAAAAAAAAAAAGAACAAATTCCTTTGTAATCTAGCACAAACATCGAGATTTTGGTCAAACACAAGGAACCTACATTTTTTTTTTGTTTTCTATCACCTTTTTCCAAGTTTACCAGTTTCGATTTAGAGTGAATAATTACCTCTAGTAACATCAAAGAGGCACCAATTCGATAGTATGCTTTGGGCCATTCAGGCCTCAATCTTTTAGCCATTAAAGCATCCTCCCTGGCACGATCTCCTTCTCCCATTCGAACCCAGCACAGGCTTCTGTTTGAAAAGAGAACTGCATCATCTGAGCCTCTCGCTGAGGCTATCTTCATTGCCTATTTTACAAAGTAAAATATTGAATATTTTTAGAATTAGCACTACCGCTAGAACTGAAATGTAACATAAATTAACATAATGCGGAGAGGTATTTAGATTACACATTCACGGAATAAGATGCATACTTAATGGTTAAAAAGTTTACACAAAGAAGGGATAACATAAAGCGATTGACCTGACCGAACATGCATAAGGATGACAAAAAATTCATGGGTTTCACATGTTGTGACTCATTACCAGCAAGGTTGACCAGTCATGGTTCAATTCAACCTGTTTAGCTGGTGCTCATACAGGCTGGACCACTGACAAGTGAGCCCAGCTGCAACAGGAAGAAAAGCAGAAAATGATGTTGTGTTGAGGTGGAATTGAGTTATTGAAGCACTACTAAATGAGAGACAGCAATCCCTCTGAACTCAACTAGTAAGTGCTTTGTAAATGTAAGCATAGTAAAATGAAGGTTACATTTACAGGAAGAGTCGCCTTTGTACTGCTGCCCTAGTGCTGACCATCAAGGTAACAATAATTACTCAGTTAAGAATCTAAATTGAAGGTCATTAATAATTTTCAAGTAATTCTCACATATTAAATCCAGATCTGTTACTGGCAGTCCATAGGAACAGCATGTTGAGAATTCTTTAATTGCCTGCTTCTTTAAAAACTAACTAGTAATTTATAAGCATACCTTACTATAGAAGATGTTAGCAGCCAGATATTCTTTCTTCCTGAACGATTCTTCCCCCTTCACTTTTAGGTCCGCTAAGTTTCTCTCCAAAATTTCTTCATTCTTAAACAACATAAACACAAATGGATAAAGGCCCTCTTACATTCATACAATACAACACACAATTTTGTAACAAGAAGTTAATTTTTTTTCCTGATATAATTACATTGTATTTTTTTAATTGGTTGTCAATGTTTCTATCATTTGCTAATTAGCTATTCAGCATCTAAAAATCAACAAACTAGTACCATTTATGTTAGGGAAAATTGGCCATGTACCCATTTAATCTTTACCCAATTGGAAATATAGACCAAATTGGAAATATAGCCCTCCATTCTTTAAAATTGGATGCATACCCCTCTAGTCTAGTTAAATAGGGAAATTTACCCTTATTCAAGAATTTATTGATTTTCCAAAATAAGAAACATTCTTTATAAAATCTGAGTAAGTGCCCTCTTACTTACAGAAACATCTCTGGATTCCCAATTTTTTTATGTAGTCTAGCGCAGTGATAGAAAGAATATAAAAGAAAAAAAGATAATTTCCTATTACAAACCATTCCATATGTTTCTATGCTGGGATGAGAAAATAAACTTGTTATTCTTGTGCAAATAATTGCTGGCTCAAGGTAACTTGCTTTATTGATTTTGTTCACACATTTTATGTGCAGGGGGGGGGGGGTCAGAACAAAACATAAAGATAACATCAGTAAAAAAGTAGTAAGGATAGATACATAGAGTCGTTAAATACATTTTCCTGTCAGAAAAAAATATTTTTTCCCTTTAAATCTGTTATACTATGTGGAGACAAAATTAGTTATTAAAATACAAATATGTTCCTTGCAAAAGAGGAAAGAATGCAGGAGAGATGGATCAGGTGGCAAAATATTGGATAGGGTATTTTGGTCAGATGTTATAAATTTCAATTTCTAATATTTCTAAAATTAATAAAATTATTAATAAGGGTAAATTTCCATATTTAAGCAGATTAGAGGGCTACATATCTGATTTTAAAGAATGGAAGGGTACACTTCCAATTAGGAAATATTACAGTAGTACGTGACCAATTTTCCCTTATATCACATATGCCGACAGGTAAAGCTCACTAACAGTAGTGTATCTGGCACAACGGTTCAACCTTTCAAAGCGAAAAGAAAATCATGGACTGCAAACCTTTTCCATGAAAGCATTGCTCTTGACATATTGGAGTATTCCTTGCACACTCCAGTCATGCACTTCTGGGACGGGAGAGGTTAATGGAAATAACATCTCAGCAATATCCCATTTACTGCCCATCACTGCTATTTCTAATGGCGACCATCCATACTACAACAGGTGGAAGATAAAAGAGATTACAAAGGAAACAAAAAGTAACAAGAATTAAAAGAAAAAGGAAAAAAAGGTGTTTATTCCTACTTCATTGCGAACATTCGGATCAGCCCCAGCTTCCAGCAACCACTTTATGATCTCAATCGACTCCCTGTGAATTGCAAGTTCTAATGGACACCTCGAGTTCACGTCAGCACCCGCCTGACAAGAAAGTAACACATAAACAAGGCTGTCAGATTGAATAAGTACTAATGGGAAAGAAGACTCATACTACAAGCAAAAAAGTAACTTCAGTTAAGCACCTTGATGAGAAGCTTGGTACACTCCAAAGGACCAAAACAAATTGAAGCAAACAGAGGAGTATACTCATTGCTTGTAGCAGCATTAACCTAAAAGGAAAATATGAAACATTCTCCATTAAGAAGTACACTCATCCAAATAACAATTTCAAAAAATGCAAATATATGTAGAAAAATGAACTACATTTGCATGGTGATCCAACAGAACCTCCATAGTACTTGCTTGCCCACGTAGCGCAGCTATATTGAGAGGTGTACCTGTCGCGTGGTTGAAATTGACATCCACCGGAACTCCCAAAGAGAGTAAAAACTTCACTAGCCTAGGCTGCCCTGGAGTCAAGCCAGTCAAATTATTTTATGTCAACTGAAAATTTTAAGTTGTAATAATCATTTGTTGTCCTCTGCAACACATTGTTACCATAATAGGTTAATAACAACTATAAAATTTCTAATCATAACTAGAATGCCATAATGACCTAGTATTTTTGTTTTTGATAATATCATCTACAAACTTGTTTAAAAGTGTTTTGGTCAAGTTCAGAGTGCAAATAGAGATGATGGACCGTTCATAGCAGCACAATGGAGAGGAGTCAAGCCTGCCTTGTCAGATACAATCGGATTAGCTCCACGGCTGATCAGGTACCTTGTTGTCGCTGGATGGCCGCCCATTGCTGCACATAGTAATGGCGTATCACCTGCATAATCAGACCAACAAAATTAACATGCAGCCAGCAATCTAAAATTCTAAATGAATTGATTATTTGTGTGTCTTTGTACAAATAGATATGGCAAACTATGTTTTTCCACTCATCGTTTCAAACTTTCTATTTCTGGATAAAACACATAGCCATGAAGAGAGTGACATAATATATATTTTTAGTGATTATTATTGTAGTATTCTATATCTCACCAAACTAAAAAGTAGGATTTTGTGATTGTTAGAATATTGTAGAAAAACATAGAGAACAGAAACAACTGGAACCTCTCAGTCTCCACTATTATTGAAAAACGAAAACAACTAACGAAGATAAGATACCCCTTTGAGAAAAAAAATCAACAGGAAAGCCCAAATCGTCGAGAAAGTATTGACAAATGGCAGTCCTCCCATGAGCAGCCGCAACATGAAACACACTGTCTCCGTCTGAATCCTTGATTCCCTTGATTTTATCTGCTATTAATCCGTTCCCTTCGTTCAACTCATTCACAATCTCTACAGAAATTACAACGCAACAAACGATCATGCATTCTTCTTCTTTTTTTTCTTCTTCGAGATGAAATTAGCAGAACGAAAGTAAATTAGAGTACCAACCAACCTTTGAGAACACGGAGGTTTCCAGAAGAAGCGGCGTCTAGAAGTTCCTTAGCCTTCTTCTTATCTTTATCTTTAAAAGAAAAGAAAGTCGTCAAAGTCAAAGTTAGAGAGAGTATTAGAGGAGATGATGAAGTGGCTTCGTCAATCTTACCTGACAACGGAGATGAAGCCATGGAGGGAGGGAGAGAGAGAGAGAGCAATTTGTTTATTTGTTCGGAAGGTTTTGGTAAGGATGGCATAATTGGCATTTTACCAAGGAAGGAAGGAAGGTGAAAAGGTTGTCAGAATCAGGATGTTCGCCAACTTGTGATATTTCCATTTAATTCTGGTCTACGAGGCTGGCCTGTGCACCTGGTTTATTTACACTTCCAGGTCACAGCGGTGGGATGCGACGCCACGTGACGGGACGATTTAATTTATCCTTCCACTTCAGGATCTTGCATCGTTGTTTCCACATTTTTTTTCTTTTTTTATTTATTTGAGTACGAATGAAATGTTTTTGTTTGAACAATTTTCGTTTCTGTAACGCAGTTTTGAGTAGATAACTATCTATTTTTTGCTAATTATGAATTATGAATTTAATAAGCTAATCAATATATACTCTTTAACTAATATTTTACCGAAAAATATTTCAATTTTTCTGGAAATATCATCCTAGCATTATTTATTTTATATTTTCAAAATTATTCTTGTGCTACCATTTTAGTGATATTTAACGCATTATTAATTATTATTTAAAGTGTATACAATTTGGGAGAGAAACTGTCATGTCTAAGATACTTGGAAACTAAACATTTGATTTGAAATTTTTTGTGAAGTTGATTTAAATATTAGCAAAGTGATCAAAATAATATATTGTGAAAAGATATCATTCTGTAATTATTTTTATTTTTATTGTCTTAATTAGTTGTATTGTACAAAAATTTTTTTTTTTAAATCACGTGAATATGTAATTGATGACGCCATGTTCTTTTCTCAATCAGAAGGCCGTGTTCTCTTCTCAACCATTTTGTTCTCAATTTCTTTGCTAGATTTCTCAATGAAACCAATATTATAGGAAGAAAAAAAAAGAAAAGAAAAAAGAATACTCGTGTCGCTGCGAGCTCTAATAAAAATGGTTCAATTTTTTAGGAAGATGTAGTAAACCTCGTCTTTTCAATGACACATTACACTTACAGTAAAAAAATTCTCTATAAATGCTGGATAGACAAACATAAACTTCTCGATTAAGTGATTCGGCATCACTTAAATTATAGAAAACATGATGTCCAATTTCATGGTTAGTGACGGTAACACCGTCATTGTTTTCTGAGTCCTCCATTTCCACAGCACAAAAAGGGCAAATTTGATGGCTTCAAACACCCCTTGCAGCCTTGCTCCTCTACATACGAAAACATAATAAAGAACAAAACCAAACAAAACAACAACGCCGAAAAATTTAAAAAAATATTATTATATTAATATAATATTACAATAATAAATGAAAAAAATCAGAATTTTAAGAATAATATTGCGATATCGGAATCTGGGATTCCGATATTAGGAATTTCTGGTTTTTAGCGTTTTTTAATTAAAATATATATTTTCATTTTATACCTGCAATATGTTTGATGTAATGCCTCAGAAAGTAGGATTGAAATAATTAAACAAAAGAGAGGGTAATTGTTGAAGAAAGCAGAGCATATAAATATAGAAGAATAATTAGTAAGTAGAACAATATAAATAGGTATTATATATTGCCTTAACTTACATTGGATCCTACTCAAATTTTTGTATTTAAATTATGCTTCTTGCAATATGAAAACATTATAGTCAAGGCATATCCCTTTAGGCATATTTTCGTATGTAATCGCAGGGTTATGCAGCTAGGGAGTTTGCCAAGCAAGGGATCAACCCGGTAGAACTTATTATTATCTCTAAAGAAGCAGTATAATTTTGCAAAAAAAAAAATGTAAAAAGGAAAAAGAAAAAGAAGAGAAAATAGCTTTTTCACTATACAGGCTATATATATATATAATTTATGATAAAATTGAATATTTAGGATGCTCCTTATGAAAGGTTGGCGCTTAGCAAAAGATATATTTTTCCTCATGGTAAGTGCTTCCCATTTTACTAATCTTTTCGCACCTCTTCTCAATGAAGGGCTCATCAATTTTCATTAATAAATAACATTTCCTTATGCGATAATAAGTTTATGTGTTATTGGATCAGGTGCGGCCAGACTTCTGGTCTTTCACACGTGTTAGCAGTGGCGACGAGCTATTGTTGCCATCGTGGTATGCAGAAAAAGGTAATATTTTTGGTTTCAGATTGTGCTTGGTTAGCATCACAACACTTTTAATTAGAAAAAGTTCTGGCTTATAATGATCACTACTTATTAATTGTTTCTATTTGTTATTCGTTTGCCCGATTATCTTTGATTTTTTAGCAGAGTTTGGGTTCCAAATGTTTCGATATGTGCTCGCAAAGGACTGTAAAAAATACAGGCGCGCCTACGTAGTACTTTAGAAAGTTAATGTAATTTTTCAGGAGTACAACAATTTCAGTGAAACTTATTTGGATTTTTCTTTCATTGACAAGCCTATGTATGTTGTGTTTCATTTCAACAAAAATCGGGCTGTCTTTGACTACCTCATTTCAAATAAAAAAAAAATTTACAACCATATGATGTGTTTAGATCTGCATTAATAGATTAAAAAAAATACTAAAGTAATTTCTTTTGTAGAGATTGTTTAATTCTGGTGAGGGATCTCTCACATCTTTTATTATTATTTTTTAATTTCTTTCCTCAGAGGTGTAGAACCAAACCATCTAGCACTTTCGTTTCGACAGCTGTTGGATCGACTCTTGGTGTTTTTCCAATTTGTGGTGAGAAATATCATCAACTCTTTTTTTCTGTTGCATTTTCTATCATTGCATAACATTATTGAGAACCAAGTCATGGCCTCAAGTTCATATTGTAAGATTGGATCCTTGCCTGTATTGTACTGATATCCATCATGTATGTCTTACATCAACCTACAATGATGGAAAAGTTTTAATAAAGACAAATTTGCCCTTAACAATTTTAAGTAGAACAAAGCAGGACTATATTTTTTAATAAGAGCACAGCTATAGCGGCACTAACATTGCCGCTATAGCACAGCCGAATTCTTTTTTTTTTTTTCCATTTTATTTTGCCTATAGCTGCAATGCTAATGCCCCTATAGGACTTGTCATTTTTTCATTTTATTTGCTTTTTAATTTTTAATGTCGGCCCTTTTTTTATTTTTCGTTTTAGTTTGCTTTTTATTTATTTGTTTATTACATAAATAAATATTAATGTAATTTTACATAATTTATATATATATAATTAATATTTTTTAAATTGTTCAATTTTACTTGTATGTAGTGTTCTCCAAAATGACACGACACGACACGATACGAATACAAAATTGGCACGACACGATCGTGTCATGTTGGGACATTATAAAGTTTGACACGATCCAACACGACACGATTCGACACGCAACACGACACGAACACGAATTAACACGACACCTCAACACAAATTTAATTATTAATGTTGATTATTTAAGCAAAATTAATAATTTAATTTCAATTTATAATACTACATCATATTATTTACCATCATTTAAATCATAATATTATTCTAATCTAATTATTATTTTTTTAAAAAAATATTAATAAAAAATTTAAACTTAATCGAATAATAAATTATGATGTTTTGTAATTTTTCTCTATTTTTTATTTTTTAATATTTTTTAATTTTAAAAATAATAAAATAATTTGACACGATTTGACACGACTAACACGACATGTCGACACGACACGACACAATCGTGTCAGTCGTGTCGTGTCAAAATGCTTGTTGAGTTGAAATGACTTAGAATGAATCTAGAAAGGATTGAAATGCTCAAATTATACTCAGAATTGCATTGTTTGCACTTTTTATTAGTAATTACCATGTATAATCCAATCTTTTCGAATAAGTAGGATACGAATTATATTCCGGACAGTATAGAGAGTTTAAATGTAGAATATTGTGTTGAAATGACTTAGAATGAATCCAAAAACAATTGAAATGTTCAAATGATGCTCGGAATTGCATTATTTTTCACATTATATGCGTAATTACCGTATAAAATCGTTTTTTTAAATAAATAAGATATGACTCATTTTCTAGAGAGTATAAAGAGTTTAAATGTACATTGTTATGATGAAATGATTTATAATGAATTCAGAAATGATTGAAATGCACAAATAATACTCAGAATTGCATTATTTGCAATTTATTAGTATAATTACCATGTATAAATCAATATTTTTGAATAAATAAGATATGAATCATATTCTAAACCGTATAAAGAGTTTAAATGTAGAATATTGTGTTAAAATGACTTAGAATGAATACAGAAACAATTGAAATGCTCAAATATTACTCTGAATTGCATTGTTTGCACTTTATATGAGTAATTACCATGTATAATACAATCCTTTTGAATAAAAATGATATGAATCAGATTCTAGAAAGTATAAAGAGTTTAAATGTAGATTATTGTGTTGAAATGATTTAGAATGAATTCAGAAACGTTTGAAATACTCAAATGATACTCAGAATTGCATTGTTTGTAATTTATATGAGTAATTAACATGTATACTCTAATCTTTTTGAATAAATAAGATATGAATCATTTTCTAGACGGTATAAAGAGTTTACATATTGATTATTGTGTTGAAATGACTTAGAATGAATCAAGAAACGATGAAAATGCTCATGATGATACTCAGCATTGCATTGTTTGCACTTTATATGAGTAATTGCCACATATAATGCAATCTTTTTGAATAAATAAGAGATGGATGACAATCTCGACAGTATAAAGAGTTAAAATCTAGATTTTTGTGTTGAAATGACTTAAAATGATCAAGAAACGATTGAAATGTTCAAATGATGATCCGAATTGCATTATTCGCACTTTATATGCGTAATTGCCATGTATAATTCAATCTTTTTGAATAAATAAGATATGAATCATATTCTGGACGGTACAAAGAGTTTAAATGTTCATTATTGAGTTGAAATGACTTAAAATGAATCTAGAAACGATTGAAATGCTCAAATGATACTCAGAATTGCATTATTTGCACTTTATATGAGTAATTACCATGTATAATCCCATCTTTTTGAATAAGTAGGATACGAATTATATTCAGGACAGTATAGAGAGTTTAAATGTAGAATATTGTGTTGAAATGACTTAGAATGAATCCAAAAACAATTGAAATGTTCAAATGATGCTCGGAATTGCATTATTTTTCACATTATATGCGTAATTACCGTATAAAATCGTTTTTTTTTTAAATAAATAAGATATGACTCATTTTCTAGAGAGTATAAAGAGTTTAAATGCACATTGTTATGATGAAATAATTTATAATGAATTCAGAAATAATTGAAATGCACAAATAATACTCAGAATTGCATTATTTGCAATTTATTAGTATAATTACCATGTATAATTTAATATTTTTGAATAAATAAGATATGAATCATATTCTAAACTGTATAAAGAGTTTAAATGTAGAATATTGTGTTAAAATGACTTAGATTGAATCCAGAAACAATTGAAATGCTCAAATATTACTCTGAATTGCATTGTTTGCACTTTATATGAGTAATTACCATGTATAATACAATCCTTTTGAATAAACATGATATGAATCAGATTCTAGAAAGTATAAAGAGTTTAAATGTAGATTATTGTGTTGAAATGACTTAAAATGAATTCAGAAACGTTTGAAATGCTCAAATGATTCTCAGAATTGCATTGTTTGCAATTTATAGGAGTAATTAACATGTATAATCCAATCTTTTTGAATAAATAAGATATGAATCATTTTCTAGACGGTATAAAGAGTTTAAATGTTGATTATTGTGTTGAAATGACTTAGAATGAATCAAGAAACGATGAAAATGCTCATGATGATACTCAGCATTGCATTGTTTGCACTTTATATGAGTAATTGCCACATATAATGCAATCTTTTTGAATAAATAAGAGATGGATGACAATCTCGACAGTATAAAGAGTTAAAATCTAGATTTTTGTGTTGAAATGACTTAAAATGATCAAGAAACGATTGAAATGTTCAAATGATGATCCGAATTGCATTATTCGCACTTTATATGCGTAATTGCCATGTATAATTCAATCTTTTTGAATAAATAAGATATGAATCATATTCTGGACGGTACAAAGAGTTTAAATGTTCATTATTGAGTTGAAATGACTTAGAATGAATCTAGAAACGATTGAAATGCTCAAATGATACTCAGAATTGCATTGTTTGCACTTTTTATTAGTAATTACCATGTATAATCCAATCTTTTCAAATAAGTAGGATACGAATTATATTCCGGACAGTATAGAGAGTTTAAATGTAGAATATTGTGTTGAAATGACTTAGAATGAATCCAAAGACAATTGAAATGTTCAAATGATGCTCGGAATTGCATTATTTTTCACATTATATGCGTAATTACCGTATAAAATCGTTTTTTTTTTAAATAAATAAGATATGACTCATTTTCTAGAGAGTATAAAGAGTTTAAATGCACATTGTTATGATGAAATGATTTATAATGAATTCAGAAATGATTGAAATGCACAAATAATACTCAGAATTGCATTATTTGCAATTTTTTAGTGTAATTACCATGCATAATTAAGTATTTTTGAATAAATAAGATATGAATCATATTCTAAACCATATAAAGAGTTTAAATGTAGAATATTATGTTAAAATGACTTAGAATGAATCCAGAAACAATTGAAATGCTCAAATATTACTCTGAATTGCATTGTTTGCACTTTATATGAGTAATTACCATGTATAATACAATCCTTTTGAATAAACATGATATGAATCAGATTCTAGAAAGTATAAAGAGTTTAAATGTAGATTATTGTGTTGAAATGATTTCGAATGAATTCAGAAACGTTTGAAATGCTCAAATGATACTCAGAATTGCATTGTTTGCAATTTATATGAGTAATTAACATATATAATCCAATCTTTTTGAATAAATAAGATATGAATCATTTTCTAGACGGTATAAAGAGTTTAAATGTTGATTATTGTGTTGAAATGACTTAGAATGAATCAAGAAACGATGAAAATGCTCATGATGATACTCAGATTTGCAATGTTTATACTTTATATGTTAAAATGACTTAGAATGAATCCAGAAACAATTGAAATGCTCAAATATTACTCTGAATTGCATTGTTTGCACTTTATATGAGTAATTACCATGTATAATACAATCCTTTTGAATAAACATGATATGAATCAGATTCTAGAAAGTATAAAGAGTTTAAATGTAGATTATTGTGTTGAAATGACTTAAAATGAATTCAGAAACGTTTGAAATGCTCAAATGATTCTCAGAATTGCATTGTTTGCAATTTATATGAGTAATTAACATGTATAATCCAATCTTTTTGAATAAATAAGATATGAATCATTTTCTAGACGGTATAAAGAGTTTAAATGTTGATTATTGTGTTGAAATGACTTAGAATGAATCAAGAAAAGATGAAAATGCTCATGATGATACTCAGCATTGCATTGTTTGCACTTTATATGAGTAATTGCCACATATAATGCAATCTTTTTGAATAAATAAGAGATGGATGATAATCTCGACAGTATAAAGAGTTAAAATCTAGATTTTTGTGTTGAAATAACTTAAAATGAATCAAGAAACGATTGAAATGTTCAAATTATGATCAGAATTGCATTATTCGCACTTTATATGCGTAATTGCCATGTACAATTCAATCTTTTTGAATAAATATGATATGAATCATATTCTGGACGGTACAAAGAGTTTAAATGTTGATTATTGAGTTGAAATGACTTAGAATGAATCTAGAAACGATTGAAATGCTCAAATGATACTCAGAATTGCATTATTTGCACTTTATATGAGTAATTACCATGTATAATCCCATCTTTTTGAATAAGTAGGATATGAATTATATTCAGGACAGTATAGAGAGTTTAAATGTAGAATATTGTGTTGAAATGACTTAGAATGAATCCAAAAACAATTGAAATGTTCAAATGATGCTCGGAATTGCATTATTTTTCACATTATATGCGTAATTACCGTATAAAATCGTTTTTTTTAAATAAATAAGATTTGACTCATTTTCTAGAGAGTATAAAGAGTTTAAATGTACATTGTTATGATGAAATGATTTATAATGAATTCAGAAATGATTGAAATGCACAAATAATACTCAAAATTGCATTGGTTGAACTTTTTATTAGTAATTACCATGTATAATCAAATCTTTTCGAATAAATAAGATATGAATGATATTCTTGACAGTATAAAGAGTTTAAATCTAGATTATTGTGTTGAAATGACTTACAATAAATCAAAAAAGATTAAAATGCTCAAATGATACTCAGAATTGCATTATTTGGACTTTATATGTGTAATTACCATGTATAATTTAATCTTTTTGAATAAATAAGATATGACTCATATTATAGATAGTATAAACAGTTTCAATGTAGATTATTGCATTGAAACGACTTAGAATGAATCCAGAAACGATTGAAATGCTCAAACGATACTTAGAATTGCATTGTTTGCACTTTATATGATTAATTACCATGTATAATTAAATGTTTTTGAACAAATCAGATATGAATCATATTCTAGACAGTATAAATAGTTTTAATGTAGATTATTGTGTTGAAATGACTTAGAATGAATTCAGAAACGATTGAAATGCTCAAATGATACTTAGAATTGCATTGTTTGCACTCTATATGAGTAATTACCATGTGTAATCCAATCTTTTTGAATAAACAAGATATGAATGATATTCTAGACAGTATAAAGAGTTTAAATCTAGATTGTTGTGTTGAAATAACTTAGAATGAATCAAGAAACGATCGAAATACTCAAATTATGCTCAGAATTGCATTATTTGCATTATATATGCCTAATTTCCATGTATAATTCAAACTAATTGAATAAATAAGATATGAATAATATTCTATACTGTATAAAGAGTTTAAATGTGGATTATTGTGTTGAAATGATTTAGAATGATTCCAAAAACGATTGAAATGTAGATTATTGTGTTGAAATGACTTAGAATGAATCAAGAAACGATTGAAATGGTCATGATGATACTCAGAATTGCATTGTTTGCACTTTATATGAGTAATTACCATGTATTATTCAATTTTTTTCAATAAATAAGATATTAATCATATTCTAAACAGTATAAAGAGTTTAAATATAGATTATTGTGTTGAAATTACTTAGAATGAATCCAGAAACGATTGAAATGCTCAAATTATACTCAGAATTTGCATTGTTTGCACTCTATATGAGTAATTATCATGTATAATCTAATCTTTTTGAAAAAAAAGACATGAATGATATTCTAGACAATATAAATAAATTAAATCTAGATTTTTGTGTTGAAATGACTTAGAATGAATCAAGAAACGATTGAAATGCTCAAATGATGCTCAGAATTGCATTGTATGCACTTTATATGAGTAATTACCACATATAATCCAATCTTTTTGAATAAATAAGAGATGAATGACAATCTTGACAGTATAAAGAGTTTAAATCTAGATTATTGTGTTGAAATGACTTAAAATGAAGAGATAGGCTAAAAGCAGCCACGACTGACGGATGAGACTGTCAGCTACGATCAAATCACAATTTTCGAGATTCTAATAGTCGATCCGAACTGTTCAATGTATTCTCCATATTGAAATCTCGTTGGAGACAAAATTTTATAATTTTCTGCAATTTTTAAGTATTTGTTTGGTATTTTACAAAATTCTTAATCTAAACAATTCTAGACCCTTCAATATCTATAATTTTTAAAAATCTCAAAAAAATAGTAAATAAAATCAGAAAAATGTAAATTTTGGTCTCCAATGAGATTTCAATATGGAGAACACATTGAATGGTTCAGATTAGCCATTAGAACCTCAAAAGTTGAGATATAATCGCAGCTGACGGGTCCATCCGTCAGTCGTGGCTGATTTTAGCCAATCTCTAAAATGAATCAAGAAACGATTGAAATGTTCAAATGATGATCAGAATTGCATTATTCGCACTTTATATGCGTAATTGCCATGTATAATTCAATCTTTTTTAATAAATAAGATATGAATCATATTCTAGACGGTACAAAGAGTTTAAATGTTGATTATTGTGTTGAAATGACTTAGAATGACTCTAGAAACGATTGAAATGCTCAAATTATACTCAGAATTGTATTGTTTGCACTTTTTATTAGTAATTACCATGTATAATCCAATCTTTTCGAATAAATAAGATATGAATGATATTCTAGACAGTATAAAGAGTTTAAATCTAGATTATTGTGTTGAAATGACTTAGAATGAATAAAAAAACGATTGAAATGCTCAAATGATACTCAGAATTGCATTATTTGTACTTTACATGCGTAATTGCCATGTATAATTCAATCTTTTTGAATAAATAAGATATTAATCATATTCTGGACGGTACAAAGAGTTTAAATGTTGATTGTTGAGTTGAAATGACTTAGAATGAATCTAGAAACGATTGAAATGCTCAAATTATACTCAGAATTGCATTGTTTGCACTTTATATGCGTAATTGCCATGTATAATTCAATCTTTTTGAATAAATAAGATATGAATCATATTCTGGACGGTACAAAGAGTTTAAATGTTGATTATTGTGTTGAAATGACTTAGAATGAATCTAAAAACGATTGAAATGCTTAAATTATACTCGGAATTGCATTGTTTGCACTTTTTATTAGTAATTACCATGTATAATCCATTCTTTTCGAATAAATAAGATATGAATGATATTCTAGACAGTATAAAGAGTTTAAATCTAGATTGTTGTGTCGAAATGACTTAGAATGAATCAAGAAACGTTAGAAATGCTCAAATGATACTCAGAATTACATTATTTGCATTTTATATGCATAATTACCATGTATAATTCAAACTAATTGAATAAATAAGATATGAATCATATTCTATACAGCATAAAGAGTTTAAATGTGGATTATAGTGTTGAAATGACTTAGAACGAATCCAGAAACGATTGAAATGTAGATTATTATGTTGAAATGACTTAGAATGAATCCAGAAACGATTGAAATGTAGATTATTGTGTTGAAATGACTTAGAATGAATCAAGAAACGATTGAAATGGTCATGATGATACTCAGAATTACATTCTTTGTAATTTATAAGTGTAATTACCATGTATAATTCAATATTTTTTGAATAAATAAGATATGAATCATATTCTACAATGTATAAAGAGCTTAAATGTAGATTATTGTGTTGAAATGACTTAGAATGAATCCAGAAACAATTGAAATGCTCAAATGATACTCTGAATTGCATTGTTTGCACTTTATATGAGTAATTACCATGTATAATAAAATCTTTTTGAAAAAACATGATATGAATCATATTCTACAAAGTATAAAGAGTTTAAATGTAGATTATTGTGTTGAAATGACTTAGAATGAATCCAGAAAAGATTGAAATGCTCAAATGATACTCAGAATTGCATTATTTGAACTTTATATGAGAAATTAGCATGTATAATTCAATTTTTTTTGAATAAATATGTTATGAATCATATTCTAGACAGTATAGAGAGTTTTCATGTAGATTATTGTGTTGAATGACTTAGAATGAATCCAGAAACAATTGAAATGCTCAAATGATGCTCAGAATTGCATTGTATGCACTTTATATGAGTAATTACCATACATAATCCAATCTTTTTGAATAAATAAGATATTAATCATATTCTAGACAATATAAAGAGTTTAAATATAGATTATTGTGTTGAAATGACTTAGAATGAATCCAAAAAAGTTTGAAATGTTCAAATGATGCTCATAATTACATTATTTGCATTTTATATGCATAATTACCGTGTATAATCCAATTTTTTTGAATAAATATGATATGAATCATATTCTAGACAGTATAAAGAGTTTAAATGTATATTATTGTGATGAAAGAACTTAGAATGAATCCAGAAATGATTGAAATGCTCAAATAATGATCAGAATTGCATTATTTTGCACTTTATATGCCTAATTACCATGAATAATTCAATTTTTTTAAATAAATAAGATACGAATCATATTCTATACAGTATAAAGAGTTTAAATGTAGATTATTATGATGAAATAACTTAGAATGAATCCAGAAACGATTGAAATGCTTAAATGATACTTAGAATTGCATTATTTGCACTTTATATGCTCAATTACCATGTATAATCCAGTATTTTAAAAAAATTAAGATATGAATCATATTCTAGACAGTATAAAGAGTTTAAATATAGATTATTCTGATGAAATAACTTATAAAGAGATTCAATCTAGATTATTGTGATAAAATGACTTAAATTTAACGCAAAATCGCTTGAAAATGCTCAACGATTTTAAATCTATATTATTTTGATCAGATGTCTTAAAATGAATGCAAAATCGCTTGAAACGCTTAAATGAAACTAAGAATTTGCATTATTTGCACATTATATGCGCAACTACTATGTTTAATCCAATCATTTTTAATAAGTAAGATCAGAAACACAATCTAGACTACATAAAGAACATAAATCTAGATTATTCCGTTCGGAATATGTTTCTAAGTAATTACGCACGTAATCACAATAATCTAGATTTATGCTCTTTATATAGTCTAGAATATTTTTCTGATCTTATTTATTAAAAAAGATTTGATTCAATATTGTAATTACGCACATAATTTGTAAATAATGTAAATTCTGAGTATCATTTGAGCATTCCAAACGATTTTGCATTCATTTTTATTCATTTGATCACAATAATCTATGTTTAAGCTCATTATATAGAGTAGAATATGTTTCTGATCTGTCTTATTCAAAAAGATTTGATTAAACATAGTAATTACGCACATAATTTGCAAATAATGCAAATTCTGAGTTTCATTTGAGCATTTCAAACGATTTTGCATTCATTTTTATCCATTTGATCACAATAATCTATGTTTAAGCTCTTTATACAGTGTAGAATACCTTTCTGATCTTACTTATTTAAAAAGATTTGATTAAACATAGTAATTACGCACATAATTTGCAAATAATGTGAATTCTGAATATCATTTGAGCATTTCAAGCGATTTTCTATTCATTTTAAGGCATTAGATCACAATAATCTTATTCTGAACAGTATAAAGACTTTAAATGTATATTATTGGGATGAAATGACTTAGAATGAATCAAAAAACGATTGAAATGCTCAAATGATACTCAGAATTGGTTTGTTTGTACTTTATATGCGTAATTATCATGTACAATCCAATTTTTTCGAATAAATAACACATGAGTGTCATTCTGGACAGTATAAATAGTTTAAATGTAGACTGTTGTGTTGAAATGACTTCGAATGAATACAGAAACGATTGAAATGCTTAAATGATACTTAGAACTGCATTAGTTGCACTTTATATGCGTAATTAACATGTATAATCAAATCTTTTTGAAAAAATAATACATGAATGTCATTATGGATAGTATAAAGTGTTTAAATGTAGATTATTGTCATGAAATAACTTAGAATGAATCGAGAAACGATTGAAATGCTCAAATGATACTTAGAAATGCATTATTGGCACTGTATATGCGTAATTAACATGTATAATCCAATCATTTCGTATAAATAACATATAAATCTTATTTTGAACAGTATAAATAGTTTAAATATACATTATTGTATTGAAATGACTAAGAATTAATCAAGAAACTATTGATATACTCAAATGATACTCAGAATTGTATTATTTGCACTTTATATGCGTAATTACCATGTATAATCCATTCTTTTCGAATAAATAACACATGAATGTTATTCTGGGCAGTATAAAGAGTTTAAATGTACATTATTTTGATGAAATGACTTAGAATGAATCAAAAAATGATTTAAATGCTCAAATGATACTCAGAACTGCATTATTTGCAATTTATAAGCGTAATTAACATGTATAATCAAATCTTTTTGAATAAATAACACATGAATGTTATTTTGGACAGTATAAAGAGTTTAAATATAGATTATAGTGATGAAATGACTTAGAATGAATCAAGAAACGATTGAAATGCTCAAATGATACACAGAACTGCATTACTTGCACTTTATATATGTAATTAACATGTATAATTAAATCTTTTTGAATAAATAACACATAAATGTTATTATAGACAGTATAAAAGAGTTTAAATGTAGATTAATGTGATGAAATGACTTAGAATGAAGCCAGAAATAATTGAAATGCTCAAATGATACTCAGAATTGCGTTATTTGCATTTTAAATGCGTAATTACCATGTATAATCCAATCTTTTCATATAAATGACACATAAATCTTATTCTGGACAGTATAAATAGTTTAAATGTAGATTATTGTAGTGAAATGACTTAGAATGAATCAAGAAATTATTGAAATGCTCAAATGATACTCAGAATGTATTATTTGCATTTTATATGCGTAATTATCATGTAAAATCCATTCTTTCGGAATAAATAACACATGAATGTTATTCTAGACAGTATAAAGAGTTTAAATGTACATTATTGTGATGAAATGACTTTGAATGAATCAAAAAACGATTGAAATGCTCAAATGATACTCAGAACTGCATTATTTGCACTTTATATGCGTAATTAACAAGTATAATCAAATTTTATTGAATAAATAAAACATGAATGTTATTTTGGACAGTATAAAGAGTTTAAATGTAGATTATAGTGGTGAAATGACTTAGAATGAATCAAGAAACGATTGAAATGCTCAAATGATACTCAGAATTGTATTAATAGTATTTTATGTGCATAATTACCATGTATAATGCAATCTTATTGAATAAATAACAAATAAAATTTATTATAGACAGAATAAAGAGTTTAAATGTTGATTTTTGTGATGAAATGACTTAGAATGAATTCAGAAACAATTGAAATGCTCAAACGATACTCAGAATTGCATTATTTGCATTTTATACGTGTAATTACCATGTATAATCAAATCTTCTCGTATAAATAACACATGAATCTTATTCTGGACAGTACAAAGACTTTAAATGTATATTATTGGGATGAAATGACTTAGAATGAATCAAAAAACGATTGAAATGCTCAAATAATGCTCAGAATTCCATTATTTGCAATTTATATGCGTAATTATCATGTACAGTCCCATTTTTTCGAATAAATAACACATGAATCATATTCTACATAGTATAAAGAGTTTAAATGCTGATTATTGTGATGAAATGACTTAGAACGAATCCAGAAACGATTGAAATGCTCAAATGATACTCAGAATTGCATTATTTGCACTTTATATGCGTAATTACCTTGTATAAACCAAAATTTTTGAATAAATAACACATGAATGTTTTTATGGACAGTACAAAGAGTTTAAATACGAATTATTCTGATGAAAGGACTTAGAATAAATCCAGAAACGATCGAAATGCTCAAATGATACTCAGAATTGCATTATTTGAACTTTATATGCATAACAACAATTTATAATCCAATCTTTTTGAATAAATAACACATGAATGTTATTCTGGACAGTGTAAATAGTTTAAATGTAGATTATTGTATTGAAATGACTTAGAATGAATCAAGAAACTTTTCAAATGCTCAAATGATACTCAGAATTGCATTACTTGTACTTTATGTGCATAATTACCATGTATAATGCAATATTATTGAATGAATAACACATAAATGTTATTATAGACAGTATAAAGAGTTTAAATGTAGATTATTGTGATGAAATGACTTAGAATGCATCCAGAAACAATTTAAATTATCAAAAGATACTCAGAAATGCATTATTTGCACTTTATACGCGTAATTACCATGTCTAATCTAATCTTTTCGTATAAAAAACACATGAATCTTATTCTAGACAGTATAAATAGTTTAAATGTAAATTATTGTAGTGAAATGACTTATAATATATCAAGAAACTATTGATATGCTCAAATGATACTCAGAATTGTATTATTTGCACTTTATATGCGCAATTACCATGTATAATCCATTCTTTTCGAATAAATAACACATGAATGTTATTCTGGACAGTATAAAAACTTTGAATGTATATTATTGGGATGAAATGACTTAGAATGAATCAAAAAATGATTGAAATGCTCAAATGATACTCAGAATTGCATTGTTTGAACATTATATGCGTAATTATCATGTACAATCCAATTTTTTCGAATAAATAACACATGAATGTTATTCTAGACAGTGTAAATAGTTTAAATGTAGAGTGTCGTGTTGAAATGACTTAGAATGAATACAGAAACAATTGAAATGCTTAAATGATACTCAGAACTGCATTATTTGCACTTTATAAGCGTAATTAACATGTATAATCAAATCTTTTTCAATAAATAACACATGAATGTCATTATGGATAGTATAAAGAGTTTAAATGTAGATTATTGTAATGAAATAACTTAGAAGGAATCAAGAAATGATTGAAACGCTTAAATGATACTCAGAATTGCATTATTGGCAATCTATATGCGTAATTAACAAGTATAATCCAATCATTTCGTATAAATAACACCTGAATCTTATTTTGACCAGTATAAATAGTTTAAATGTATATTATTGTATTGAAATGACTTTGACTGAACCATGAGACTATTGATATGCTCAAATGATACTCAGAATTGTATTATTTGCACTTTATATGCGTAATTTATCATGTATAATCCATTCTTTTCGAATAAATAACACATGAATGTAATTCTGGACATTATAAAGAGTTTAAATGTATATTATTGTGATGAAATGACTTAGAATGAATCAAGAGATGATTGAAATGCTCAAATAATACTCTGAACTGCATTATTTGCACTTTATATGCGTAATTAACATGTATAATAAAATCTTTTTGAATAAATAACAAATGAATGTTATTTTGGACAGTATAATGAGTTTAAATGTAGATTATAGTAATGAAATGACTTAGAATGACTCAAGAAACGATTGATATGCTCAAATGATATTCAGAATAGCATTATTTGTACTTTATGTGCGTAATTACCACGTATAATGCAATCATATGGAATAAATAGCACATAAATTTTATTAGACAGTATATAGAGTATAAATGTAGATTATTGCGATGAAATGACTTAGAATGAATCCAGAAACAATTGAAATGCCCAAATGATAATCAGAATTGCATTATTTGCACTTTATACGCGTAATTACCATGCCTAATCCATTCTTTTCGTATAAATAACACATGAATCTTATTCGGGACAGTATAAATAGTTTAAAAGTAAATTATTGTAGTGAAATGACTTAGAATGAATCAAGAAACCATTGATATGCTCAAATAATACACAGAATTGTATTATTTGCACTTTATACGCATAATTACCATGTCTAATCCAATTTTTTCGTATAAATGACAGTTGAATCTTATTCTGAACAGTATAAATAGTTTAAATCTAGATTATTGTAGTGAAACGACTTAGAATGAATCAAGATACTATTGAAATGCTCAAATGATACACAGAATTGTATTGTTTCCACTTTATATGCGTAATTACCATGTATAATCTATTCTTTTCTAATAAATAACACATGAATGTAATTCTGGACAGTATAAAGAGTTTAAATGTACATTACTGTGATGAAATGACTTAGAATGAATCAAAAAACGATTGAAATGCTCAAATGATACTCAGAACTGCATTATTTGCACTTTATATGCGTAATTCAAATGTATAATAAAATATTTTTCAATAAATAACACATTAGTGTTATTTTGTACAGTATAAAGAGTTTAAATGTAGATTATAGTGATGAAATGACTTAGAATGAATCAAGCAATGATTGAAATTCTCAAATGATACTCTGAATTGCATTATTTGTATTTTATATGTGTAATTACCACGTATAATGCAATCTTATTGAATAAATAACACATAAATGTTATTATAGACATTATAAAGAGTTTAAATGTACATTATTGTGATGAAATGACTTAGAATGAATCCAGAAACAATTGAAATGTTCAAATGATACTCAGAATTGCATTATTAGCACTTTATACGCGTAATTACCATGTCAAATCCAATCTTTTCGTATAAATGACACATGAATCTTATTTTGGACAGTATAAATAGTTTAAATGTAGATTATTGCAATGAAATGAATTAGAATGAATCGAGAAACTATTGAAATGCTAAAATGATACTCAGAATTGTATTATTTGAACTTTATATGCGTAATTACCATGTATAATCCACTCTCTTCTAATAAATAACACATGAATGTTATTCCGGACAGTATAAAGAGTTTAAATGTACATTATTGTGATGTAATGATTTAGAATGAATAAAAAAATGATTGAAAAGCTTAAAAGAAACTCAGAACTGCATTATTTGAAATTTATATGTGTAATTAACATGTATAATAAAATCTTTTTGAATAAATAACACATGAATGTTATTTTGGACAGTATAAAGAGTTTAAATGTAAATTATAGTGATGAAACGACTTAGAATGAATCAACAAACGATTGAAATGAACAAATAATACTCAGAATTGCATTATTTGTACTTTATATGCGTAATTACCAATTATAATACAATCTTATTGAATAAATAACACATAAATGTTATTATAGACAGTATAAATAGTTTAAATGTAGATTATTGTGATGAAATGCCTTAGAATGAATCCAGAAACCATTGAAATGCTAAAATGATACTCAAAATTGTATTACTTGAAATTTATATGCGTAATTACCATGTATAATCCATTCTTTCCTAATAAATAACACATGAATGTTATTCTGGACAGTATAATGAGTTTAAATGTACATTATTGTGATGTAATGACTTAGAATGAATCAAGAAACGATTGAAACTCTCAAATGATACTCAGAATTGCATTATTTGAACTTTATGTGCGTAATTACCATGTGTAATGCAATCTTATTGAATAAATAATACGTAAATATTATTATAGACAGTATAAAGAGTTTAAATATAGATTATTGTGATGAAATGACTTAGAATGATTCCAGAAACACTTGAAATGCTCAAATGATACTCAGAATTTCATTATTTTCACTTTATACGTGTAATTA
>JAMQYH010000107.1:0-31541 GCA_027562975.1 Rhynchospora breviuscula
CCCTTTAATACCACATCAAGGTGACAGGATTCGAACCTATGGCCCTCTGTACCCAAAACAGATGCGCTGACCAGACTGCGCTACACCTCGTCTCCCCGGGATCCACCCATAAAGACTCGCGAAATTGCCCCCCCGCTTTGGGCACTGGGAGGCGAGAACCACCCACCGCTTTTTGGAAAGAAGCCAACAACCCCCCAACGAGTTCTTTCAGTTCAACCCCAGAGAGGGCCCCGGGGGTGGGGTATAGAAAGGGAGACTCATAGCGAAGAAGCAATAATATTCAAGCGTTGGCAATAAGTTATTAAGTAAGATTCTGACCTGTTTTCTCCAGGTTTCTGTCACCTTTATTCACCCTTCTTCCTTCCGCTTTATTCACTGTGTCTAGAAACAGAGTTTCTTTACTGGATCGGCCATTGGTTACAAAGGAACTAGCAAACGCATTCCTTAGTAGACCCCTCTCAATATCCACCATCTAAGGTTGCATCCAGCATCGGGGCGCGGCCTTCCCAAACACGAATCCGTTGCTCAATTTGCGATGTTAACTGAGAAAAAGAAAGACCCTCTTTTGCCTTTCCATTTCCTGCTTTGACTTCCAACGTTTGGAATTTGACTATAAGAAAAAGTAGTACATAGAGTGGCGTACGTACGTTTTCATAGTTTATTGCCTAGTTCTGGCTTCGACTTCTCTGCTAGAGTGAACTCTATTGATTGTGGAATGGCCAATAGAGCAGCTCCTCGTTGCTATGGGTGGCATTGCTAAGAAAGAGTGTATACAGGAGTAATAAAAAGATTCGTGAGATGCGCTTTGCTTCCTGATTTTTTCCACATGCAGAACTCCGGATAGATAGCACAGACACTGGCGATTAGCAAGCACAACTTTCCGAAGAAACCTACTCGAACCCACTTTCTTCATGGAGTCTTTCCCTTCCAAGCCTTGCAACCCCTTTAGAGGTTCTGCGTACAAGTTAGGTTCAGTCTTTCAAGTCTGACTTTTCTCGACCAAACTGCATTTTTGCCTTTTCACTATTGTACCTTAGAATATCCTACCTATATTTGTGCACAATGAGTAAACTTCCCGAGTAGCTTCATCCTTTTAGCCATAATCCTTGACTCAGTTTGCGTGTAAACACGGCCGATCAAGTTTGCAAACTACTCAAAAACTTCAAAGCTTCCCTTGTGTACTCGTGTAGAAGGCCGAACCTTACGCTCACATCATCAACGACAGAAGTCCATTGTGGGTCGACATTTTCGATGTCTTCCTCGCATCCCGCAGTCAGGTCCTGAATCAGTGACAAGTCAACACATATTCCTTGCCGATGTACAGCGTTATTGTCAACGGTTCGCGATCACTCAATTATTATCTCCTTAAATAAGTCCACCCGCAGACCCACTCTTCTTTCTCCCCCAAAACCCGGGTAGATAAGTGGGTGCCTCGTACTCTCTATTTGCCTTTCCCAGGAAGACAGAGAAACTACACCAAAAAGACGGAAATAGGAAAGAAGAGTGGGTATGTGGCTCTCTTTCACTCCATTTTTGGGGACAATTGTGAGAGTTCTGGTGCGGTGTCGGTGGATCCGTGGGCCGTTGGAGCTTGCGCTGGGTAGGCGTCAAGTGAAACAGTCTTTCCATTGTTTTGGAAGAGTCTGGTCTTTCTCCTTGCTTGAAATGGTACACGCGTTCTATAATAGGAATGCGGTAGCTTCTTTGCTTTTGACTAAGAGATTTAGCACTCACTTTTTTCTTGCCAAGTTGCATTGTCCCCACCACCCTTTTTTCATTTAGCTAGCACTCTACCTCCTCTTCTAGAGAGAGCATCAGCGACTGACTCTATCTATGATATTTTTGACTCCTTTCTTTTACTTGATTTTGGACTCCCATCCATAAGTTGAGCCCTTTTGTTGTATAGGCTTTCTGGTCTGAGAGGCAGGCTCTTTTGATCGGTTTTGATAAAGAAGCACCTTGGAAAGAGTTCCCCCATCTACTACCAACCAATGGCTGAAGCCAAGCTAATGAATTTTGGTAGGTACGGTGTACTAAGCGAGTGGAAAAAAAGAGAAGGATCTAAACGTGTCGAAGAGAGATACATTCCAATCCTATATCTTTGATTTTTCTATGATACATAAGATGATCAGATCCAGCGTAGAGAGAGGTAGGTAGAAGCAAAAGATCGGATCTTTCGACCACTTCAACTTACTTCAGGAAGGGCTTGCTTGGAAGAGGGAAAAGTCCCGCCCTATGGAGCCATGTTACTTAATCAGCGATAAGGACACTAGGGAGGGCGAAGCGTGCAGTTCGATTGCTTTCATTCTTGTAAGGCTCAGTCTGTGCAGTGGGGGGACTTTCTGTCATTTCCATTGTCCGTTGCTCTAGACAGCAAAAAACAAAAAGCTTTTCACCTAACAAATTGAATAATGAAGCTTTTGAGGTATTCCACATTCTAAGATACCTTGTTATTATTAATCGTCTGCCTGAAGCCTCATTTGTGCCAAACAATACAACCGAAACTTCAACTTCTCCTCGTCCGATAATTCCCTTTTTAATACCCCCGGTTTGCCCCAAATGTACCAGTCAAACCAATCTACCGGGTGCAGACCAGACAGTAAACTCGTGTTGCTTCTTCAAGCACACATAGTATAACAGAGAACCCGGGTACAAACTAGGAAGGCTGCTCGTGCTATTTATGGAAATAGCGAGGGTAATTGGACCTAGTAGCTCCAGCTTGCTCAGTCTTATTGGCTGGCGGCTGGTTGGTCAAGTTGGATGTTGTGTAGGACAGGTCAAGTTCGAGTCTAGTCAGGGTTTTAGTTTGGTCAAGTCCAGGTCAGCTCATGTTCATGTTGATCAGGGTTTTTAACGGGTTGGATTTTCGCTCATTTTCTATCAGAAAAACATGCTAGGCAAAAGTCATATGGTTATTCCTGACTATTAGAGAAGAACGGCCAATTTGGTTTGATAGATAGCAACTTATACTGACGATGACTTCAATTTGCAAAACAGGGACTCCGCTGCATATAGCAGCGAAGGAAAGGAGCAAAGAGGCCATAAAGTTCTTGATAGAAAACGGTGCGTTTCTACTCCCGACATGGAGGATCACCGCTTCAACCCGCCCCTGCAACACTACTGCCCCGGCCTCGAATGGGCCTACGACATCAAGCGCATCCTTGAAAAGAGCTGCCACCTCTCACCAATACTGAGACCTCTCACAGCTCCGACACCTGAGAAGAACGGATCTCTCTCCTCTATGAAAATTTCTATTCTAGTGCTACTCCCTGGATGGTTTTGAGAATGCTGTGTTTTTGAATCAAGTTACTGTGTCGACTTTCGAGGAATCTAGTATGTGCTAATTATGTAGTGTCTTGATTTTGTCTCTCTGGTAGTGTGTATGGCTGTGGAGTATCTGGTTCTTGAACTCTTGTTTACTATCTTTGTGGCTGCCCGTGTTATGGATTTATGCTACATAGTTCTATTTGCACTATGCCCCGAAACTCTGTTTTTCTGTTTTTTTCCTCGAATAGGGAGAATTCGGTGAATCGAATTAGCAATTCCAATTCCGTGAGTCTCCTTGATTCCATCATTAGGTCGCACCAACCAAGGTAGTCTGTGATTGCGTTTAATTGGTTGTTCAATGAGGAAGATCTGTTCCTTGCCCAGTTGTGATTTCTTTAGTGAGCCCAGAAAAATGAATGTAGAAGTTCTCCGGGGTTGTGGCCAGATCATTTGAGAACCTGTAATTGAGGCCGGTAGGTCGCAGAAGTCCGGGAATTTGAGGAAGTAATTAGAAAAAATGAAGAGATTGGATTTGTTGAACTTTGTTTGAAGAGTGCAGAGCAAAGGAGAGTGGTCCTAAGCCAAGTAGCCAAAGTCAATCTAGTAACGATAGCAAAATCAAGTCAAGTTTCGGATTATCCTCTCCTGGACCACGAGAGCCATTCTTTGGAGTGACCTTCCCAGTCTATGGTCAACTTATTTAGGGTACTATATCTCAGGCACCTTACCTATTTGATTTGGTTTCATTAAGGTTACTAATCGAGGTGACGATTGGTCATTTGCGAGGGTAACTAAGAATGCTTCTTACTAAGTGAGATATCTTTCCTCTCTATCTACTTATCTTGCTAGCTTTCCGAGATACCTCATTCGTATTTATTGGTTGTTTATGCTTCCTTTTTTGACTTCTGTTCCTTGCGTCACTTTCACATGCTTTGATCCTGCCTTCTTAGTCATACGTAGAGCTAAAGGTAATGTAATTACCACACCATGGCGGCCTGACGCACTTAATCCTTCGTTCGTTGAAAAATCTATATATAGGTTACGCTATTCTTTTATGTCATTCTACCTTGTAGAGTAAGGTATTCAAGTTCAGGCATGCTCTTTTCGTGTAGAGGACGGTGCGCTAAGGAGATGGAACCATATGCTTTTCATACTTTTGTAGAACTGACAGCGGAGACGAAAAGCGAAGTGAAGTCAAGCAAGAAAGAAGCTCTTTTTGCTTTAATTGCTTGAGAAGCGTTCTAAGCCACGTTCGTGGAAGACTAACCAACAGGGAGTAGCACTTGGAGTGATATGAGAGAATCCAGGTGAACTATGAAAAAAGCTCTATATATGAGGCGGAGAAGAAGTCAACTCAAGCCGCGCGCGGGGTAGGTTAAGGTAAAGAAACAGACCAGTAGGAGTTCTCGGATTTCACGCCCCAAGTCAGACGACTTCCTTGCCTATTAGTACTAAATCCCTTCCGCTCCTTCCTTCTTTGGCTATCTAGGTGCATGCTGCATATACCGGAACTATTGCATAAAGCGGTCACAGCAGTGGTCAACAAAGGGGAGAAGATAGTGAATGTATTGATGCGAATAAGTAGTAAGTGTGCCGTGTGTGTGTGGCTAAAAAAAAAGCACTAACTCCACTGCCCTCTTGTCAAACTGAAAACGTAGTAAAAGGATTGGACTCCTTAACGGATGCTTACTCCTTTATATATAGAGTGGATAAGAAGGCACGTAAAGTACTCATTCCAGACAGCAGGCTTTAGTTATACCCCCTTTCGAACTTCCCCGCTATAACTTCTGTTTGTTGGCCAGAGTCAAAGACACAGCATAAGATAATTAGAGAGAGGTAAAGCCCTGTTTTTTTTCAGATTAAGTAGGATGTCGCAGTTCGTATGTGCGAAGAATCGGTGCGACTAAATGCTCGGGTGGGATAGGAGTAGAAAGGATCCGCACATGGGAATGGCCGTCTTTGTTGTTGCAGACCTTGTGCCAAGGAAGGAAGTTTTCCAATCTTCAAATAATGAAGGAGTCGGAGGAGTCTCGTAATCGGGTGAATCAGATGCGGACCTTATATCGTGGAATAGGAGCCAGTACCATTATATTCCCGCTGCGAAGAGTCGAAAGATCTGTCGACACTCTCAAACGAAGCGCATGAAGAAGATCAAACCAATTCTTTGAGAAGTTGAGGTTTCCGTGGCTCTCTTTATAGCCTAACAGTTGTATTCGTTATATAGCGGAATTTACCATTCATCCGTTAGTGATTCCTTGCTTGCCCCTTTTCTTTTCGATTAGGAGTGCGCTGGTCAAAGTTTGCAGGTACCCGTAGAAGAAGATAAACCAGTCAACCAGACCCCCAAACCCAACTTCCATAGTTGGAGGGATATGCTTCTGCTTAGATGCGGGCACTCTTGCTGGATTATTCTTTAGAGGCTTCATTATACGGAACTAGGAACGGATGGAAGTTTTAGATTGGACCCACAGAGTACCTTCTTGGATTTTGTGAAGCATGCTTGAAATTAACAAACAACACTCTCACTCTTGATTAACTTTCAAGGAAGAAGTTGTTCCGAAACATACTAACTAACCTGTGAATTGACTCCTTCCACTTAGGCGAGCGAAGTAGAAATGCACCAAAATGACTTGCCAAGGACCACTTTTGATACATCCCACACACAGGGAATCTCTTTGCATCTTTGTCAAGTTGGATAGAGCCTTACACTCAAATACCTCTTCTATATTCTAGAGAATTTCTAGTCATATAGTTTCCTCCTCCTAACGACTATTATATCCCGCCAATTTCACCCGCCAATAGTAAATTGACAAGACCTACCAGATTTCACTTTGAAACCCTCCTTCAATTTCACCCCGAATTCAAAGAAAGAAAGAATGAAAGAGACCTACTTTGGACTGAAACGGCCTTGACCGGACAAAGAACTAGTTCAAAGTCAAAGTATACACTGTTAAGAAAATTGATAAGAAATTTCTTACTAGACCAGAAGCATTTCGGTGTTCACTGGTACCGCACTCTTACCTATTTTCTGGTAACAGGGAATCTGATTCGCTTCACAGTGCTAGCATATTTGTTGGAGGTTTCCTGCTTGGTGGCCTTATCATAGGAGCTCTTGGTTGTATCTATGCTCCTCAGGTAATATTCCATTTTCTTCTGACCCTGTTTTCTTGCTGTGAAAATGTTAACATATCATTTAGACCTCTCCAGACTGAAGATTTTCTCAATAATATCCCATCAGTTAATGGGAGGTATGTGAAACCTGAGTTCAGTGCTTACAAACACATATTGTATGCTTGAATCAAATTGGACCCTTAACCCGCCGCGCGCCTCCTACAAATCAAAAAGCCAAATCCGGGTCCACTTCAACTCTTTTTATTCTTCGCTCACCTGTTTTTGCCATTTCATCAGCATAGGTTCTTGTGCTAGAAGAAGCTATTAGAGTACGCGATCTTGTTGCAATATCCGTTGTTCTTGGTCTTGTTGGAAGAAGGAATAATGCTAGTCTTTGAGCCTTATCGGAAGTCTGAAAGTTAATATAATTACTCAAATAAATCGTCTAATAAGATGGCTGAGCAAAAACGGAGATAAAGAACTCCTGAGAAAAGAAAATCGAGAGAAGAAGAGACTGCCCAACCTGGGGAAAGGAGGGACTCGCTCGAGCTGGCCATATCAAAACAGTAAAAGAAAAGGCCCCCTGAGTGGATCGTTTAGGGTCCGCCTCTAATACACTGTATTCGCTCTATTTTGAGGCCCTTATCCTTCTATGAAAAACTATTAAGTTAGATGGTTAGCTCTTCTTTTTCTCCTCCCCAATCTTTCGGCACTTAGAAAAGAGGACTGGCGCGAAGTTATAGACGTCCTGCAGCTTCTTCACATTAGATATTTACGCTCCCACGGGTGCTTAGACAGTGGCTTTGCTTAATGCGCTTAGCTTCATTTCGTATAAAGTGAATCAATTGGTTAATGCAACTCTTTCTAAGATAAAAGCAAGGGAACCGGAGATGCCCGCAGGGGCAGGCCAAATAGATTGATTTATCCCAACGGGCTTTGGCTAGAATCATATTGGATCGGTTCTATCATCATGGAAAGCTACTCAAACCTTGCCTTGGATCGCTTGGGGACTAAAAAAACGTGGCACTTAACCCTACCTTTTCTATTCCCATTAGTTCGCGGGTAAGCAGCTAATTCGTTCTTTTACTCATCTCGGGCATCCGATGCTGGTTGCCGATATTCTCCTGATTTTTTTGCCCTCACTCTCTTTTTGGCCGCTTCTATTTCATAAAAGTCGCTACGTTCCTTGTCGTAACTATTTGTTTATTATTTAGTGGGCAGAAATGAGTCGATTTTCGTCCTCCGTAGACAGCAGAGAAGATTGCATCGATGGAATAGAACCAAAGTCTATCTTTATGATCAGAGGTTGAATCGACAAATCCGCTTCACTTCAGTGCTGTAATCTAGAGTATACTGCTTGATCACCAAGGCAGAAACCAGCCAGCCCTAATCCATAAAATGAACGAACATTTGGCCGGTTGTAGGGCGCAAGTATCTAGTGTAGCAATGCGCGAACTCCGTGCTACCTTAGTCGAAGTAGTTGCAGTAGCTGACCGACCTATTACTCTATTCGCGTTAGCGTGGCTTCATCAATAGCTCAACTTACTAGCGATAGGTAGACCCTGATATAGAAATGACACAAAGTAGCAGCGCGGCGAGCACGCAACTATCCCATGCCGGGCAAGCAAACGAAGAAGTCGCCGGGGGGTGCTCTCGAGCTTTGAGATAGATAAATAAGAAATCGCTTTTTTCTGTGAGAAAGTGGGAATTTCTTTTGACTTCTTATCTGTCTCGGAAAGCCAATCATGCAGTCTAACTCTCTCGACTTTCATTATGATATATATTGCGTCACTCAATAGGCTAAGGTCGGTATAACTTGACTTGTTCTATCGGTTAGACCTGATTGATTGAAGCAGATGTGGATTCGTAACCGGGGTTGCTTGCTTTACTCGGATGAAGGAATCCTTTCGTCTATCTAGGTAAAGAAAGACCCACACGGGGCGTGCTTCGACCGGGAACCACACCATCAGTAGAACACTTTCATCTCATAATTGGCTAAGCGAAGTCAACGCTCCGCGCCTGCGCATACTACTTCCTTTCATAAATACCATTACTACTTAACTGAATAAGAACCCTCTTCCTTTCAAGAGGTATATCTCATCACCCAGGTTAAAGGGTAAGGGTAATAACAGTAAATGGATTGGCTACGTACGCCCCTCTTCCCGCGCTATCTGTTCTACTTCAAAGTAGCTTTTAGCTTGAGCTGCCATAGTGTGGTTTCTACCATGAGGTTGTACGACGACCCTTTTGAAGAGAGACTCGGGCACGGTTTTTCAATTCGCAGCAGCCTGCGGCCTTTGCTTTATAAAGTCAAGGCGTATAGAGTGAAAGAATATGAAAACTGCAAAATAGATATTTTCTCTCTTGCTTACGTGTTAATATGTCACGCCCTTTTCAAGGTTCTGTGTTTTCTTAGTATTTAGAATAACACACTTCCAATTCGGATTCTGTATGCAAGAGTATCTAGATTCGTAGTCCGTTCACTTCTGCTATTTCTTATATATATTAAGTCATATAATATTTTGCTCTTTTTGATTCATCAAGCTGCCCACCCAATACACATCCCATGGACGTCTCTTGTACCGTAAAGTACAATATTAGAAGACGGTGTCGGAGGGGCTAATGCCGGATTGCTGAATTTTCTCAAAGAAAGGCTTCTTGTCCACTGGGTTATTATGATGAAGAAGTACCTTACCTTAGGATAGGTTCACTTGTGGCGGTCAATTGAGCTATAAATCTAGCGATTTAGTGAAACTTTCCCAAGTCCGTCTTGATTTTGAAGTTCGCGGTGCTGGCATTTCCTGAAAGGCCTTGACCCGTGCCCGGGTCTACCTCAATCCCCCACCTCCAACGCTTGTTTTGCTAACAGATCAGCACAGCGGTTGGCCTGCCGATAAGCTTGATCTTGACGTTCCATTCCTTTTGGTAAAGGATAAAACACTACCTACCTAAATAGGATTTCTAAGAAAAGCCTGTATGGCTGTGATTATACCACAGCAGCAGCACAAAAGAATGCACGGCCCAAATGACAAAACTGACACGCTCAGAGAAGTGCCCTTTTCATTCCTGTTTCAAGAATTCCTTCACTTGCGGACCAACCCTGCTTCCATCCCGCCTTTGCAATTCTTTTTTGTGGGGGGTTAGGCCTGTATGATTCTTTGGCCTTATTCTCGTCGATCTCAATCCCCTTCTGATGGACTAAGAATCCGAGAAAGTTTCCATAAAACAAAGGGGCAGTTTTGACATATAAACCACTCCCACTACTATACTATCTTTCCTTCCCAATCTTTCCAATAAGTCCTTTGTGGGGAACGCGTTTCTAGACCTATTAATACCTGGCTTTCTTCTCTATCGGTAAGCGAAACGTGTGGTTTCAGGGTCGTGAAGCCTTCAGCTTGACAAGAGTCAATTTATGCTTAGAAAAGTGACTTTATCCTTTTTTCATCCTAAGAATGAAGTTGGTATCTCCATAAAGATCTGTTTACTAATTTTTGATTTGAAACCAAACTGATTCTATATAGCTTGAGCCGTGAGATATTTCTGGTATTGTTAGTTCATGGAAACTTGACTGGTTCCTTAAAGAAACTAATTAATTTGGGGCAGCCAAGTACACCCATGGGCGATGCTTTGTTAGGCCTTCTGGCACAGAGTATGTGGTACGCATATATGCCGAGGCTGCTACACAGGATTCAGCTGAAAGCCCTTGCAAATTCTGTGGCTCAGCATGTCAATCGCACTCTTGGTTCTGACATTAAAGCAACGAGTAGCCAACCCTCCGAGCGGCCTTTAATACAGATTTTGGCAATTCGGAAGGCGTTTTTAGCTCCGCATTTGGATGGCTTTCTAGAGTGCTCCCTACCTACTATCTTAGTAATAATCTTTTGATAATTGGTGCGCTTTCAATTATCTTATTTTAGCATGTTTTGAGGAGTTCGATTGTCCATTCTTTTATTGAATATGATTCATTGAACATGTCATTTAGTGCTTACGCATGCCTCATTTATTGGTAAGTGACCACATGCATTGGAAGCTCAGCCTTTTTCTACCAAAAAAACTCGTTATTCCACCAGGAAAGACCAAAAAAAAGCAATCGCTTCAAACAAGTATAGATTTTGCCGGTAGACATCAGGTTAGTAGAACAGGTAGACAACGAACAAGTCAGTGGGCTATGGTTACTCCCACTGAAACTTCTCCAACAATTAGAGGGCTTGAGACCCTTCTACCCTTTCAATTCTATTACCAAGAGACAGCCCATACGTTGATTTTGCGTGGATTTGGAAACACCTTAAGCTATGCAATTTCACTCTTTAGGGATTCAGGAGACGAAGCTTACACCAAAAAACCATCTTCTGGTTCGGACCGGAAAGCCGAAATCGAAATGCAAAAAAGACACTATTTACGAGAAAAATGAAGAAGAAAAAAGGAGGAAAGAAAGAACTCTTGTATCAGACTACTGGAAAGCTTGAATGTCAGAATAGAGAGGCAGTTCATCGAATCGGTTCTATTGGATAAGGAATTGTATTGTTATCTATGGCAAGCAGCTCTTATTTGTGTTTTTGAGTCTGATAAGTGATACCGAGAAGCAAAGAAAGAAAAGCCACAATTAAAGCTTCCTTGAGCTGCTAAAACAAGTTCAACGATAACTCCTTATTATTCCTTAAACCTGCCTGGAGCTCTTGGCATGAAAATCTTATAGCTAGAAGAGGGAATGAAAGTCGGGTGCTGCACCAACCAAACCCCATTCTGCGGAGTTGGTTGATACAGCTTTTCTGATAGAAAGAGATGGCGAAGAGAGGGCGAAGCCTGCCGCAGCCTGTTAATGCGTTATAGTAGGAAGAGTCGTTAGGCCTAACCACAGCTATTGAATCTACTATTCTTGTTCAAGCGGTTCTTTGGCTTCAGTCTTTCCGGCTCCTATTTGGAATGTCTTATTATTGGGCTTTACTCTACGCGACGCGTTTTATTTTCCTTTTATTCGAAACCTGCTGCTGAACGCGGATAGTTGTAATTCAGTTCATTAATAATTAGTAAATCAACTCAATCCGGGCTATCATACAATTGGTCGAAGTAAGGTAGCTTCTATATCTGGGAATAAATAAACAACTGCCGGGGGAACTACTCCCGGAAAGGAGCTCTCGCGAACGCTACTCCCACTCGCTAAACAACCGCTCTAGATCCAACGCTGCGAGAACAACACCAAAAGCAAGGAAAAAACAGAGATGTTGAGAAGCGAAAGAAAAAGAAAAAGTGTTCCGTGTCGATCTCATCTTTGAGAAAGAAAGCAAGTGACCACTTCAAGCTTTTCATTAAGGTAGAAAAGGCTCCGGCCTAAACTAAAGAAAACAAAACTGCGCCTACCATCAATTATTTCCATCACTAGGAGTAGTAAAAAGACCACGAGCAATGGCCCCTCACTTCGTGCCTCTAGCTTTAACCGCTGTCAATATTTGGAATGTTGGCAAAGTCTAAGAAGCAGTATATTTCTGAATTTTGGAATAAGGAAAAAGTGAAGGAGCAAGAGTTAACTGAGTGATTCTCTTTCATGGTTTTATTGCCCTTCGGTTGGCGTACTTCTGTATAAAAGCACCTTCTAGTCTTTTCGACCTCTTCTCTTTCTTCAACGTATTCAATGAAAGTATCTTGAATTCAATTTCCAGTGAAATTGTTTGACTTTCCTTATTTTCTAGGGAATTGAGCTCAACCAAATAGATACATACGTCGGAAACAATCAAGGACCCTAGTGCTTGTGGGTTTTGATTTTGTACTAATAAAGCTGCTACTTCTTATGAGGGGTGGGTGATTCACAGACATGCAAGCAGACGATAGGAGGGGTAGGTGGACATAGACGAAAAACGGTATGGTTTGAGTATGACAATAGGACTTTGTTTGATCCATACAAAACCATTACTCGCATCATAGAGATAGCCACCAAGATAAGAGATAGCCAGGTCGGACGTTATCTCTTAATTTATCAGCATATTCAAGTTCCTCTGAATAGTAAACTACGATATACCAGACAAATAAACAATACAGTCTTTTATGATTGGTATGCAAAGAATGCCTTAGTGAGTCAGGGCATTCAACATATGCCTCGGAAAAGCAGGTACTCTCTCTCGAGCACGAAAGCCGCCCATCCCATTGTTCTGCACTTAACCGCATTGGAGGGGATTACTTACTTAGAAACCTATACAGGGAGAAAGGGGAATAATCTACAAAATTCTAACTTCTACACTTCTAGCCTTCTAAACAAACAGAGGCACGATCTACCTACATAGTATATCGAAGAATAAACGCATTATCTGGCCTATGAGGAATAGCTAGAAGTTGACTTATCTCTGAAATCGAATCCTTACTCAAGATGGTTAGTGCTAGAGAAGAAAAGTGCCTCTTCAACGTATTTATTAATTGCTCGTAAATAAAGCAATCGATATTAGTCAAAGCATAATAGCGCCGCAGATATATGTCTTGCTTCATATGCCAATTACCTAGACACTAAATTCTACATCCATAACTACAGAGGTCTCATCTGCTTTACCTTCTTTACTATCGAGCTCTGGAATAGACTGTACCTAAACAAATAGAATAAGCTGGGTGCGCACGGCTTAAATGAATCATGAAAGACTATCTACTCTTCCTCGAAAAGCGTACTTACAACTGATAGAGTGAATTAACCTGTTAGAAAGGCGGAAGTTTACATACATTCAGGCTTATCACTTAATAATGTGGTTTATTAGAAGAATACCATCGTTGCTCTATCTATCGTTTCATTTCTTTTGTTAACATTCCATTGAATTAATTTAGTGAGGCTTCCCACAACGACCTACGATTCACTTTACCTCGGGCGCAATGATACCACTCCAGGATTGATACCACTCAAGCATTCGCCTAACCCACTTATATTCCCTACACCCACTCTTCGACTTCCTTGCAGGCTTTTACAAGCGAGCGCAATGCTAGAATATACGGCTTTTATACTATACCGGGAGAATTGCTTGGGCCTCTTTTTGACGACCTAGTATTTTGACTACTTCCAGCTGATAGGTCAAACACTTTATTACTGAAGAAAGAAGCCTTCCCCACAAGAAGAGTCGGGACAACTGGGCTAGCAGAAATCCGGACCACTTGAGCTACTGGACTAGTCATCATGGGCGGCATGGCCCAAAGAAAAATACCGCACCGGTTAGAGAAATTGACAACTAGGTAAGCAGATAGGTAAGCACCACATACATAAGATAGGTAAGCAGATAGGAGAAAGAAAGGGCTGGCTGGCACGGGGGGGTACATAGACATAGAACACTCGCTTTGTTGAAGCTTATTTATGTAGGTAGGGGTAGTAGGAATAAGAAGTTTGTTTAAGCTTTGGTGGTAGGAAAGCTGAAGAAGCAAGAAGAAGGAATCCGATATCATTGCATTTTTGGAAAGAAAGCCGTGGCCGGAAAAAGGCTTTCAAGAAAGGAAGCTCGCTCTTCTAAGTCAGAGTCTCTCTATTCTCTTTTTCTATTCGTATTCCCCGGAAATGAAATGCGCCGCTATTCCCTGGAAATTCCAGTAAGAAAGAGAAAGTCGAATTCAATCACTCCAACCGAGCGAGCATTGTTCAATGTTCACTTCGATCATGTTCAAACCTTCAGCTAGGCTACCTCACACTCACTCAAATAGCAAAAGCAAGGAAATTCACTACTATATATAGAATCTAGGCATTGAAACTACTTATTTTCTGTAAAAGAGTACAGGCAAAGACTAAGCCCACTCCTGACTTCCTTGCACCATTCCTCCTTCTAGCCAGCTTACAGGTCTTTTAGAGCAAAGCCCCCTCTTCCGAACTAGCTTTTGTGCTAGATGGCTATGCAATCTATCTGGTGAATCAATCTGGGCCAGTCTTATAACTAGGTATTTTTTTTCGTGGAAAATGCCACATGATTTGACGGGAGTGCAATTAATAGAAGGAAGATTCCTAGGGTTACAGAGGCAGAGACAAGAGCTATGGAAGCTTACTTACAGAGAGAGAGTAGTACGCGGACAAGAATCTAGAGAAACTTCGGACTTGGTATTCACTTTTGGGAGTTTCTTCGGGGGTGCTTAGCTAACTGGTCTTTATAATCAATGGCCTTTATACACCTTGCTATTTCCCTAAGAGAGAGAATTATCTGCACAACTCTAAAAGATGCTCTTCCCAAAGCATTTCGTACACCAATTCCGCGGGTGATGGACCTTTCTTTCGCTAGTCTTTGCTTAGTCACTAACTCCTTTGCACTTTCTTTCATCTTCCCAGGCAAGCTACACATCTAGTCCTGTGACTAGCGTTAGCGGGATCTTATTCGAACTGGATCTTGACTTCTTTATAGGGTATCTTTGATTTCGAGATGGCACTCGGACTATATGGCTTTCTTAACTTTGCTTCAAGGTCGTTTTACTTGAGAGTTACTTTTTGAATATTAATGGAGAGCTACTGAAATGGAAACTATTCCTTGAGGGAGGAGCAGGTCGAATAGTCAAAGAAGGGGATGGCTAATTCCAGGAATAGAGTAGCATTCTCAAGCACTACCCTCAGTTGCAGCCTCAGTCCATATAAAAAAGGAAATCTACCAGCAGCAGAGGCTGCAGATACATGTCCACCACCAGTTTCTCTACGTACATAAGCGTGAGCAGTTGCAGGTAAAGAGTGTTGTGAGGGCTTTCATTTGCGCGTTAAGGGAAGTTTCTGTTATAGCACTAGAAATAAGTGCCGTTAGTCTCAGCTAGAACATAGGTTTAGCTGATCCGTATTCCGTACGTTAGGAAGGCGATACTGATCTGATTCGATGTATGTTCATGTGCTGAGTGAAGTGGGTCTTTGGCGGTAAAGCAAGCAAATCCAACTGACAGCAGCGGTAGGCTTTCGTGCTTGTTACAGGTATAATTGTTCAATCATACGCTCTCTCTTTCTTATCTGTTCCGCTCTTCTGGCTCTTGGACGGGTGAGAATGGAACTAGCACGCACAAGGTTGATGAGAAGTCGAAAAGCACATCTGCCGGTTCTTTAAGCATCTGGGTCAGAGACGGGCACGCGAGGAAGGAAATTGAATAGATAACGTAAACTAAAAGAAAATAGAACTGAAGTTCAAGCCTATGGATGATTTTTCATTCTGACTGTTGCTGGGAATTTGACGTACGCTTGCTTTCGAAGGTGAAGGAAGATAATCCATCTTGAAGATCGATCTGTATTCCAGTCTTTTTAGTTACTCAGGTAGTAAGGTCACCTAGGCTGAGAAATCACCTTGCTAGTGGGTAGTGCTGCCTGCGATGGCAGTAGTTGAAGTGAAGGCTTGCCTACTGATAGTACTCGTACGTCACTGTAGTACTTATCTCTCTTTCTTATAGGTGAGTGAATATAGTGAGTTAGTCAGCGTGATGGTGAAGAATAGTTGATCCAACTAGAATAATGCATAAACTAATACATAGTGTCGAACATGCGCGAATCGTGTAGCCCTTCCTTTCCTTATTCGACTGTGTACTTTGCTGACACCTGTTCGTTCGCACGCAAGCTCGACAAAAGCGGAGGCTCAACTCGTTCGTAACTAAAATCAAATGCACCAAAATAATAGTAGTGTGACCATGGGAATGAGAGATGAAGAGAGAAAGATCATAGAGAGACCCTTGAAATCCAAGGGGGCAGAGAGCGGTGCTGACGTTTGTGAAACCAAGCACGAGGTGATTGTTTTAGTCCGTAAAGAGATTTGGAGAGAAAGCACGCACACATGGTCGTGTTGAGAAGGATCAAGAAATCCGGATGGTTGTTGCATGTAGAGTAGTCCATGTCAAAAACCATGAATCAAAGAATTTTGCACATCTAATTGTTGAACGAGCCACCCATAGGGAAAGAGCAAGGGAGAGGACAACCTCTAAGGTCGTAGATGATATTTTTCGAAGGTCGTAGGGCAAACCACCGGACTAAAGGTGTGAAAATAATCAATGCCTTCTTCTTGAGAAAACCCTTTTGCAACTAAGCGCGCCTCGTAGTGCTCAATGGACCCGTTGGCATGTCATTGAATCTGAAACACTCATTTGCACCAGATACCCTTTTGATTTAGGGGAGGAAGAACCAAGGTCCAAGTGTTGTTTTTGGCATGCGCACAAATTGAGTTATTCATGATGGTACACCACTCAGTAGAGGTTTATGCTTGAGAGAATGATGTAGATTCTGTGTCAAGAGAGGCATGAAAGGCCACATGATCGGGAAAAATGCAAAGTGTAGGCCTGAATCATCATCTGATTGTATCTATGACATATCTCAAAAATAGATCTGATGTGCACTCTTGGTATTCTGAGGATTTCTTCCATATCGAGGAACACTCTAAGCGTAGCACCAGAATTCTTTCTAGCTTTATTCAGAACTTGATTAATCCTTGTACGAAAAGATCGTAGAAATAATGTAGTCTATTTTCATAACTTTTCTAGTTTCGATGGTATTATGCTCACTAGGCACCTTGTGAAGTCTCAGAATTACAAGATCTCTCCTATGATGATCAATGGTGAACTTATAGAGCTTATTGTTTATTACTCAAGTAGACATAGTATTATCTTTAGAGATTCACTTAAGCGATAAAGAACTTGACTCAGGAAAAGTTGTTTCGCTGGTCAAAAAGGGGTTCCAATTACTTGAGATGAAGTGAAATCAGCTGTGTTTTTAGGCTAATGGGAATAAAGCCCCTGGACCTTATGGTATATACTTTTGGTTTTCTCAGGAATTCTCGGAAGTAGTTCAACTAGATGTATTGACTTTAGTTCAATCATTTTCTCACCATCATCTGGATCTGTCCAAGCTTAATCATGCTGTGATTGGTCTTATTCCTAAGAGAGTTTCTGGTTCTAATATCTCACATTATAGGCCCATAGTGCATCGGATAAGAATTCATGCCTGAAAAGAGGATTCCTCCTCAATACGATTCTTCTTCCGAGCAGCCCATTGAGAATGAGCAGTGCGGAGCCTTGCAGGACCGCCTAGTGGTGTCGGAGCTATCTAGCTGCCCTAGTGTCAGAGTCCGGACTGCCGTGGTGTCGGCACATGTTTACACTCGGGTACCGTTAAGTACCTTTAGAGGTTGTCGTACTATGATGTTTGTTGTTGGAGTATAGGTACGGTGGACCAGGGATTGGTTGTACCTGTGTCGGAGTAGGTTATCTTGGTATGTTTATGTTGTGCACTCTGATATTCGAAATAATTCATTTTTATGGCATGCTTGCATGGTTGGAATTTCATGCGAATGAATGGTTCTTTGACTATTTCATTATTATTTCGTACTCTCTTGTGATATTCCACTCCAACGGTTATATCTTGAGAATCTACGGGCTGGAACTGAATATCCGCACTTTGAGGTTCTCGATCTCCTCTCACCCGGTTTCCACTTTGTGGGTTCCAGGTCATGGTACTCCTTAGAGGCTGGAGATGAAGTTGCTACAAAGGCAAAGAGCTTTGAGGGCAAAAAACACCTCCCATAAAGAGTGGGTCATTGCAGGATATCCCAATAATTGATCTTTCGCCCCAGCGAGTAACTACTAATGTTGCGGGCGAAAAGAGCTATGAGAAGTCAAAACCAACTTATTAATGAACAAGGTTCAAAGTGCCGGGATGGGTGATCCAGTAAATTGATAAAACAAGGAGAAAATTCCTCTGGCACGGCGCGAACCACTCCACTTCCAAACAGGTTCTAGTAGCATGAGACACGGTCTTCACTCCTCAGGATAGAGGTGACTTGGTCGTACTTTATTTCAACACAATGAACCCGGCTCTTCTAGCAAAATGATTTGGAATTTGAACTGGTTACAGAGGAAACCACAAACCTAACTCCCCATTCTTTCCATCCACCATCGCCATCGAGCCCTGGCTGTAGAGTTTCTAATCGCAATGGATTTCTGTTTTATTTGGCTTTTCCATTCGCTTCGCTCAACCCTGATCTGGATAGATAGCTCGGCTTCTATTAGCTGATAATGGATGTTTTCAAGGAAAGATTTCGCTATACAACAACAATGAACTCACTTCTGATCAAATTGGATGAATCGGTAATCTTTCTCTGTCTTGTGAGAGAGAGTCACTTGCTGTATTGAGAGCGGGTGGGTGACATGCATTAAGCGAAATCGGTTGTTATGTTTTTGAAAAGAGGAGCAGTAAGTTCAGTAGCTTCTTTTTATTAGAAAAGTAACCTCAATACCAAGGAAAACTCGAAGTGAACCAAGGCCTTTAACAGCAAACCGAGCTTGAAGATGGGTAAGAACATTCATGACAGCACCAGGATCACTCCCCGTGAGGATGATATCATCCACATAGACTAACACAACAACGGTGCACCCATGATGGTGAGAAACGAATAGAGATGGATCATAGCTTGAGGCACAAAAGCCATAAGCGAGAAGAGCAGCGCTAAGAGTGTGAAACCACGCCCGAGGCGACTGTTTGAAACCATATAAAGCCTTTGAAAGTCGACACACATGATGGGGCCGGCCGGTCGGGATCAACAAACCCGGGAGGTTGTGTCATATACAGCACTTCATGCAAATCACCGTGAAGAAAAGCATTTTGTACATCTAGTTGTTTGGTAGTCCAACCGAGAGAAAGAGATAGATAGAGAACCAGTCGTATGGTCATAGGGCGAATGACGGGACTAAAGGTGTCAAAGAAGTCGATGCCCTCTTCTTGCGTGAATCCTTTTGCTACAAGTCGAGCTTTGTAGCGCTCAATGGAACCATCGGCATGTCGCTTGATCTTGTACACCCATTTACAGCCAACAATTTGGTGATCGTCAGGTGGAGGAACCAAGGTCCAGGTTAGATTGAGAGCAAGAGCATTCATTTCCATAGCCATGGCGGCACGCCAATGAGAAGAAAGATTCGCTTGACGAAAGGTAGTCGGCTCTGATTCTGTAGGACCAGAGGAGAGATAGGCCACATGGTCCGGAAAAGGGCGAGGTTTGCGAGTGTTGTCACGTGTTCGAGTAGTCATCGGGTGAACAGAGGTAGATGATGTAGGAGCTGGAGTAGAGGGCGCATCTCTGGAAGAAGGAGAGGGGTGAGCATCAGGTCGGGCAGCACGGTCAGAAGGGCTTAATAGCGTTGACGAGCAGTAGGCAAGCAAGTGTATTGGCCTTGGTTCTACCAACGAAACGAAGAACTGAAGATAACACAGCTGTCTACCTTACACTCAATGACGAAGGACAGGCCTCCATGCATACCTCGAGCCGAACAGAGAAAAAAGTATGAAACAGCGTGTTTAGGTAAGCTGAGCAGATCAGTCACAAGGCTTCGATACGTGCCTTCATTTCCGCATGCATATATGATATTCATTGCTGTAGAAGAGGCATTCGTTCGCTTTTGATGAGCTACACAGGTAACTACTTCCTTCTGTTCCGAGTGAAAGGCGTTATACGTTACTAACTGCTACTCGTACTGCTACTGCTACTGGGGGTTTGCTTTCCTTCAAATGAAAATATGCGTCATGGGTATCAGACCCCGGACACCTAGTGTATGTCCTATTTGTTTGCTAAAGCCGGATCATTCAACGCAGCTCAAGCTACGCACTTTCCAGCCCTCCTTCCTTATTCCTTCCTCAAAAATTTGATAGTAAAAAGCCCGTCCTGCCTTTCGGCCAACAAATGTTGACATCGTTCAGTGCTTCGATAGGATAGAGAACGAGCGAGCTACTCCTCGCCTTCTTGAGGGCCCAGCTGGGACAGACCAAGGAGTCTCTTATCTCTGCTTTCCTGAAGACCAAGCGTACCGGAAGGGAAGGAACTAAAGCAACACTAGGGTAGGCATCCCACCGCCCCTATCCTCATTCCAAATGGTCTCCATATCAGCTACCAGGAAGGGAGCTCGGCTGGCTGCACGCCCTTTCAGAGCTTCAAGAAAATCGTTACTACCCAACTTCTTAGGTGTAGGACTACCTGCTCTACTACTAAAAGGTCGTTTCTTATAATATTGATGATATTTATCAAGTAGTCTAACTACCACATCCTCATGCGATGGAACCACTCTCACTCTCTTACACTTTTGAGTGTATAGTCTCAGAGGGAGTCTCTCAATCTTTCCACCCATGCTATCGCGAGCATACAACTTATTAGTTAGCAAGTCATACAATTTCTCAAAGAACTCACGAGGCATACGCAAAAAGCTTCATTGATTAATTCAAAATCATCGCACGCCTTTGGGTGTCGAAATACTTAATAGGCTAGACATTCACGGGAATAGGTAAAGCATGTTAGAGGTGTCAAGCATTCACAAGATAGGCTTGTTAGGTTTGTTTGTTAGGTAGTGTCATAGCTTGTCACGAGATATGCATGCATTCAAGATAAGGATAGCAAGGAGCCTACTACGCAGGTGAAAGTTCCAACATTTTCTTCTTTCCTTTTCAACTAGTCCTGGAAAGAAGATTTTCAAAGAGAATGGATGCCATGAACAAGTGTATCAATTCATGAGTTAAGGAATACTCTGGGGAAGATTGGGCATTGGGTTCATCTTGTTATTGACCATCCCTGGCACAACCAATACCTTTCCCTTGACTTAAACAGCTACTTGATTTCAGTACGATCTTATCCTTGACTTTCTAACTTGCATTTCCTTCCAACTGGTTGATAGCTTTCACTTTATCAGCCAGGGAGAATAGGTTTATACATAAGGCTTACTACAAGATCTTGTCTTCTATTGTTGACTGTACTTCACTTTCCTGTACTTTAGACAGTGAGTGATGGGGTGATCCCTATCACGAACGGAATATCATACATGAATCTATAGTTGGGAAAGAGTAGATAACTATATCTACTAGCCCATTTGAATTGTTGCCATATCCACCTTTTTCATACCAGATATTTGTTATGAACAACCATTGCAAAAGAACAATCCATATCTATATTGAAAAGAAGAATCAAGTAAGGATAGTATAGGTCTAACCTTGTCATACCAGATATTAGTTATTTGCAAGTTCTTTGTCCCTAACCTTTGGTTTGTTATAACTCTAGTGATCGGTAAACAAGTGAGTGATACCCCTTAGGATAGTGAGATACTACAAGGCAAGGAGGAATAGTCCACTAGACTCTTTTCTTTGTCCATAGGATGTATAATACTACTAGCATCCTGCCTGGCATCTACATTTCTCTAATCACGATTTCCTCCACTGCTTCTATTATACTATGAGCTTCAAGCTCAACTGCTTTACTAATCATATGAGCTTCAGCCCACCCTGCTTGCTCTTCCACAAAACAAACAACACACCTCTAGATGATCTATTGTCCACTCATCCAGATAAAGAGTTAGCACTCATTAGAAAACGAAATACGTAGATCAAGGCTATAAAGAAGCAGTCAAAGGAAAGTCAAGATATTATTAGTCTAGTTGATACTAGATAATAGTCTAGTTGATTGTCTAGTGAAGAGGAAGACTCTCTTCGGGGAATTCGAGGGAAGGACTGCAGCACAGCCTACCTCAGGTATACAGACAGATAACACACTCAAAACGAACTCACATAACCAGCTGGAAACATGAAAACAAGGAGACCAGCAATCATCATCACTTGTCTCTCTCGAGCCGTCCACCTTAGAACTGACCTGGCAAGAGAATAGAGATCTGGCCTTTGGATCAACTAGCTATATGGATTCTTTCTAACCGGCTGAAAAGCAAGCAAAGATCCAAGAAACCACTCAAGAAACTAGCCCAGCAAGAAAACGAATACTAGAGCCATATCCTTTCCGCTGCAAACAGAACAGAGACATCCTCCATCAAACCCAAAGCTAGGCATCAAAGAAACCGGAGACCAATAGGCATGGCATCAAAGGCTTACTCAAACTGAACATACGAATCCACACCACAGAGCATATCTACTCCTGCTAGAGAAACAGACAAGGAAATCACAAGAAATAGAGATGATACGATGGCAGCGAGCTCCCTATTGAGAAATAGTTCTAGGAAGTATGACAGTCAAGTCAAGGAAAGGTGATCATCTAGTATGGGACGGACCTAAGAGAATAGCAGAGATGCTAAGTGAAGTTAAGAGCAGTCAGGTACAGCTAGTGGATCTGGTTCCTTCGAATAGAATCGAATCTAATAGATTTCGAAGTTGGGCTTGAAAGGCCGTGGTCACACTGAAAAGCACTGAAATTCATAGAAAAGATCAGAAATGCAATGGAATGCAAAGATCTATATTTCCTACCTTGGCCAGTGCCTATGATTCTAGCATTTCCACGGGGGCGACCCGCTTCACTTTACTGAAAAGAGGTAGCTAGAGAAAATCAATGAAATACAAGATGAAACTTGCTTGATGCCTATCGTTTGTAGATGAGTTGCACATGTCGGTTTATGCTTCGAAAAGAGGTATCTTATTTCTGGTTTCAGGGAAGCATCCCAAAAGGTATCTATTATGTGTTTTTGACTTTCGAAGGGTATCGTTGATAGGTTCGTATCTTTGGCCCGGAATTAGTACTTCAGATGCCCAGTCCAGTAGAGTCTAGTAGTGGCACTGGTAGCAGAACGGTTTCTTTGAAAGAAGTCATGGGACATAGTAGGCCGGGCCGAACAACTTCCTCAACTACTAGCAACCGGATTCTTCCTCTAGCTACTTCCGAACTGCTTCCTTCGTTCGTTGTTAAGGCTCCATCGTCGTTGAAAGAAGTGAAGCCGCATTCCCTATGCGCCAGGGAAGCAGAGCCAAGCTAAGCTAATAGTGCCGCAATGCAATGAACAGAAAATCAATGATAAGATGAGTGGAAAGGTTCTCTGTTGGCGGGGGAGAGAAAGCCAGAAAGAACGACTGAATGAAAGCAAAAAAAGATAGAAAAAGATTGTTGCGATCGTGGATGAAGGACATAGTCCCTTTCTTCGGGGTCCCTTCTATTGATCCCCGGATTTGAAGATGGCCTAAGCTAAATACGGATCCGAGAATCCCCATCTTTCTTCTCTGAAAAGATACCCAAGATTCGGGTTGCCAAGAGAGGAAGCCGGTTGTTAGAAGAATTGGTTGAGTTAGTTTCTTTGGTCTGCCCCAAAGGTAGCAACTCACTTACCTGAGTAAAGTCGACCCGATAATCTAAAAAACACATAAATTAGATCACATTTTCATATAAGGCACCTGGACACCTGAGCAACCAGGCTTTCTCTTCCTAGAATTCGATTAGATTCGTTATAGGCTGAACAAGACTACCTCTTCGCTTCACTTAACTGTACATCTCACCGATGGGTCCTCAGGATTGACCATGGATTCAAAGAGCTGGGGATGTTATTCGAGTGGAAGGAAGCGCATAAAGCAAGAGTTGCTTTAAGACAAGCAGCCCATATCTCAATTATTTTGATTTTGATTTCAGCCCATCTCTCTATTAGTATTCTTTTTCATATCCTTACCTTGGAATCACAGATCTATATTGAAAGCCTTAGCCTTAGGATGAAGAGAAGCTTGCCTTTTAGGGATAGGGATAAAGCACAGCTTTTTAGACGAAGAAATATTCCTTGGGAATGGATGAGTTGAGAAACTATAGAGGTCTGGTGGAATCGAATCTATATGCTCTGGCTCGGTCTTCTTTATGCATAGCCCGTTCTTGCTTGATAGCATTCCTTGGAAATATTCTTTCCATTTTCTCGAGATGGGTGCGTATTCAGGAGCGTGCTAATCGAATCCATCCTATCTATTCCTTTCTATCCTTGACTTTCCTTACTTTATTGTATTGTATTGTTCTTTTCTTGAATAATGCTTACGTTACGAGAAATCATCTCATCGGATCGGGGATGATCGGATTTCGATGGATCCAAAGATAAGATTGCTTGACCTTTCCTTTCCTATCCGGATCTGGATAACGGGAACTACCTCCTACTATGGTTAGGACCCAGGAAGTGCCCTCCTCTATTTATTACTTGAGTTGCCTTTTTCTCGGAAGATGGAGCTTTCGATAATGCAGCTCGAAGAGTGGCAATAGACTCTTGCTGAGAAATTCTCAACAACTCCACTCATTACACATGCTCTTACGAATGTCAAGAAATTACACAACATATCAATTTACCGTACAGAAGGGGACTGCGCCTTCGTCTACAAAACTGCCAACCATCTTGATTTGACTTTCTTGTAGTTTCTTTTGCTTTCGAATTGCGAGATTCCTCCCCGCAACCAATGCCTTTCCTTCTCCTGAACTTCTCTATATATGCAAAAATAGCAGGAAGAATGCAAGGAACTACTGCTGTGTATCACTTTCACTCAGTGAAGAGTCAAGCCCGGGAATAGTTTAGTGAGAAACGAAGGAACTGCTGATCTAAGGTGGCCCCCGAGGTCAAGTAATTTCCTTTATTTGGGATTGACCGTCGATTCACAGAGGATTCTCTCCAAAGATTGGCCTAATGCGATGAATAAACCCTCATTTTATGAGTTCATTTCTTTATCCCCCGTACCGAAGGAAGGATCCATGACCTAGGCCTTAGAGCTACTGATCAACTCGACTCAAATATATGGGCAATATGCTGGGTTTTGTTAGAAGAGGAGGCAGGTTAGGTAGTTCTCACTTACCCCTTGCAAGGCACGGCCTAAAGGTACGAACCACCTCATTTACTTCGTTACACTGAAATCAATCAAACTCGAAATAGAGACTTTTGAAACGATCCAACCCCCGCAAGGGTAGATTTCCACTCTTCTCGGGTCAGGAGGTTGACGAAACGTATTAAATCGAGATGAGGGTGGGCATATTGAGTTGAAGAACTCTTTCCTCCGGGGAAGCTGCCATTACCTTTTGTGTGATTGGGCATCTCAAAGCGCATAGCCAATGCAATAATCTAGATCTTTGAGGATTCTGGTCCAAACCATGCCAAATCATTTATTCTCAACCCATTAAAGCTGAAACGTGCCAGTGCAGGCAACGGGATACCTTCTCTTCTAAAATAGATAGACAATAAGTGCACCTCTTTCAACGAAGCATTAGCCGCCACATCTGGAAAGCTATCCAGTGCCAGTGTCATAATAGGATATTCTAGCCGTGCAAAGTACGAACTTGTTACTTTCCTGGCCTACCCAAGTGGAAACCGGAAACAAAAACCACCAGTGCTGCCGCAATGGTTCTCATCTCCTGCCAGCTAAAGGTGCCATAGGCCCTACCAACAAACCTATCTATAAGCAAAGCAAAGACTATTCCTTCTCTCCCAGCCCAGAGAAGAACCAGTATCCCTTGTCTAGCGTATTGTCTAGTTGTATAGTAGCACAAAAGCCGTAGACTACAGGACAAGGAAACCACAATCCAACTCCTATTCTCACGAGCCTGTTTCAATAATGCACTCACACAAGCAAACACAATCCAATCTTTCTAGAGAGCCGGCAAATGACCCAAGAGAGATAAATTGCAACATTGTTCCACAGAAAATGAGACCACTTTGCCTTTCTTTTCCAAGTTGGATGATCTTAGCCACTGAAATGATACAACCCTTCAAGGGCACAGACCAAGAACCCTCAAGTAGGAAACCCTACTCTGATCTGCAACCGCTATCCTCCCTTCACAATCAAAAGTATGAAAGTGGAATGCTTATACCAATTAGACTAACAAGCCTTTAAGCTAACAACCCACAAGCTATGAAACTGGAATATGGAAAGCAAGGAAAGCAAACCCTAAGCAAGGAAGAATAGAGGAAAGGATCAACCTTTAAGGCAAGGTCATCATGTTTTTAGTTTGTATTAAATATATGAATCCGGTGATGGATTTTTCAATCAGAGTATCAACTTCAGAGACATTGCTTTCTGCTTTAGGGTCAGGCTGGTAAATGGGTATCACTGCCCGAATGGTATAGAGTGGTTCCTAGGCTAGGTCTAGAAGAGGGCCGGGCAGATACGGATCCAATACGGTTCAGGGTATATCCTTTACTTATAGTGAGTTGAGTTGTTCCCTCGAATTCGAATTCGTTTAAGAAGAAGATTGAGGCGAGGAAGTGCTGTCGACTCAAATGAGGCATATCTTTTCAATCCAACTACTTCCTTTTCATAATCCTCCTATTTCCTAGGCCTAATTCCCTAATCTGCTTCCTTAGGAGCTGGGCTTTGGGTATGAGGATTCCTATTCATATCTTTCTTCCTGGCATTTGTACAAACCCATAGTTTCCTCTGCTTTCTCCCGACTTGATTCCAAAAGAACATACGGATTCCTATTCATCTGAATTCAAATCCCTACTCCCTAAAGAAGACAAGAGCGGTGAAGTTATGAGATGCAAATCTATCCTGTACGGGACTATTCCCAGGCATATCTGGTTTATGCTTTATGCGAGGGGTTATCAGTGATACTTAGTGAATAGAGGAGTAGTTCCGCGCTTTTCGCCCATATTTTGACTATAGAAGTTCAGTAATTGATCCATCCTTGATGGGATGTGGTACCCCTCTGCCTCAATGGCATTGAGTGTGTATTGCCTAGTGGACTCAGGAGGTAGCTAGCTTTTCTAAACAATAACAACCTGCTTCCTTGAAAAGCCACCCCAAAATAGGATCGTGCGAAGATGAATAACCAAAAGATGAGCTCGACTTGGCGGGTGATTCTAGTTTGTATCTTCTTTCTGCTCCGAAAAGTGTATCGATTTTGACTTGTATAGGCTAGTGCTTGCCAAGAGTGGACTTGAGTGGTTGCTAGGTTTGGGCAGGCCTACCTTAGTCAAGGTTGTGTTAATGCTTCGTTGGATTCTGCTTTCCGGGAAGGACAGGATAGTAACAACGGATAGTCAAGTAATGGCTAGTAAACTATGGAGCAGTCTAGTGAAGTCCAGTAAAGCTACCTATTTCTAGTAGCTACTTCTGAATTCCTATTACTACTTTCTGCTTTCTAGGCCTACTTCCTAAATCAATCCTACTTCCTAAACCACAGGGCATTCCCGAGTTGGTACTCCTGTATTGGAACAGCTTCGTTCGTTTAGAGGCTGCCTTCGCTGGTGAAGAAAAACAGTCCCTGGCAGAAACATAAGAAGCGAAGGAATAGACAGGAGAAGTGGAAGTAGCACGCGCTATATCAGTGCCAGGCCAGGTATCTTTTAGAAGGAAGTCTAAACCATAGCTCCCGAAGCAGTGAATTCACTCTCATCTCTTTTCAGCTTAGGACTATCTGCATCCATTGCTTCGTTTTTCGTAAATAGTGTCTTTTTTTTTTTGATCCTTAAGAAAGAAGATCTCACAAGTCTTCGCATAGCTCAGTTCCTTGATGGATAGATGCTAGTGTCGCTAGATCAGTCTAGTTCGATCAGTTGAGAGTGTAGTAGTTACCTCATAGCATGGGTAGCTCAATCATGAAGTACAGAGATGAGAAGGCGGGCGGCGTGAACAACTCCCCCAGTTTCGTGGTACTCCTATGGCCGATCCTCACATGTATCGAAGTGTTGCGGGTGTTCAGTAAGGAAGGGAGTTATGGATGTTAATGGTATACTTTTTGTTTTTTCTCAATAAAATAAGTACACAATTCCTTCTCCCGTTGGTCGAGCTACTTCTCGTTCGTCAGACTCGGCTTCGTTATTAGTGCATGCTTCTGTTAATGCGAGGGAATTCCGGAAGCTAGCGTATTAGGCTACGTTACCGGGAAAGAAAGGGGGACAAGCTCCTTCGGTACCAGAAGTGATTGCTCGAGAGCGGGAAAAAAGGGAGACACGGTATAAGGAAAAGACATGGTTTGATAGAAACTTGAAGTGGCTAGCAAGACGACAAGAAAACCAAGGCGCCAGTTCAATTGTGTGAAGGCAAACCCTCGCCCGGATATCTCAACACTTCGCTGGGGGATGAACGCAAAATGTGAGCTTCAAGCAAGGTCGATTAAGCAAGGCAGTCAGTTAGTGATTCCAAGTAGAGCTTCTAAGAGATTTTGATCAGTAAAAGCAGACAAAGAAACAGAATCTACAAATTAAGAAGCGCCAGGAAACAAGAACAAATAGTCTAATTTGAAGTGCAGAAGACTTGTCATATCTTTTGAAACTGAACGCGGGGTTCCTATTAGAACTTCACACACGTATTATCATATCAAGTGTATTTGTGGGTTTCGTCTTTTTTGTTCAACGGACAGGAATTGAACCTGCCTGGTGCCCACCAAAGAGGAGTACGCAAAATGCTCCCATATAATGCCTCGGTAGGGGTCATACCAATGCTTGCATGATAGCTGTTGTTATACGCCGCGAATTCACCCAGATGAAGATGGTCAATCCACGAACCTCCATAACCTAATGCACGGGCTCTAAGCATGTCCTCAAGTGTCTGAATGGTCCGCGCCGACTGTCCCTCAATCCTCTTCTCTGCTCTTTTTTTGACTATTATGCGTGGCATGCCCCCTGTTCGTATCAACACAGGGCAACCTGCTCTTGCAAACAAGCCCTTCGTCGCTAACACCGGTAATGCTTCATCCCTTGCCATACTACTTGAAAATCCAACCAAGCATATGCATCCTGAGACAGTTCAGACTGCTGATGGGACATCCCAACCTCTCAGGGGTACTGGCTCGGTCCATTATAATCCATCCATTACACTGTCATCTGTATTGCATGTTCCCGCGTTCCCGGTTTTCTTACTCTCTGTTAGCTCTCTCATTGATCAATGGAATTGTACTGTTTTGATTTGATCAGAAAATGTGTTTCATTCAGGAGAAGGAAACGGGGAGGAGACTTGGGACTGGCATCAGGCGCGATGGTCTGTGGTACTTGGACAGAGAGGCGCCCTTCGATGCTTGCTGCTGCTATTAGTGGAGGGCCGGAAGCGGAAACAGTGCTTCAACACTGTAGAAAGGGGCATTGATCTTTTGTGAGTTTGAATAAGTTATCTCCTGAGATGATGAATAAAGTAGATCGAAAGAGATTCTTTTTTGATGCTTGTGAACTTAGCAAACATACACGTTCTACTTAGAAAATGATTGGTCTTCGAAGTTTTGAGCCATTTGCACTTGTTCATTCTGATGTTTGGGGACCATGTCCTACTCTGTTAGTGGATTCAGAAGGTTTTTGACTTTCATTGATTGTTACTCACGTATGACTTGGATCTACATGATGAAACAGAAATCTTAGGTGTCAAAATGTTGTAAGGATTTCTCAGCCTAGTGAAGACCCAGTTTGGGGTAACAGTGAAGATCCTTCGAACAGATAATGGGACTGAGTACGTCAACAAGGAATTTGAAACTTTTCTTTCCAGTCAGGGAATTCTCCATCAAACCACTTGCCCGGACACTCCTGCTCAGAATGGGGTGGCTGAACGCAAGAACAGGCATCTACTGGAGGTGGCACGTTCATTGATGCTAACGATGAATGTACCTCAGTTCTTTTGGAGTGAGGCTGTCATGACAGCAGCTTATCTGAGAAACTGGATGCCATCAAGAGTATTAGGGATGAAAACACCACGTGAGATGCTATTCGGCTCCAATGATTTCGTTGTTCCACCCAAGGTGTTTGGATGCACATGTTTTGTGAGGGATCAAGGTTGGACCCTGTCCGGCATGTGTCAAGCAAATAGCCAAGTTACCCTCTTTGTATTTCAGAGCAATAGACCTGAAGTTTGAAGCATATGGCGGATCTAAAAGAACTTAATGTGGGACTAACTCACTACTTTGATAGAAGAATAAGTGGCGAAATTCCTAATAAAGAAAGTACAAAAGAGATTGCCCCTCACATATAAGCTCCCTAAAAGAAATCTCGTGAGAGAATTTTAGGCACCGGGGTTGTTTGTGAAGGACCTCTTCAATGGATGCTAAGGTTGGGCCTTGGACAGGAGCTCAGAAGCCTCCCTTTTGGCAAGTGAAAGCATATCGGCCGAGGGGTTACTGACAGATAGCTGCAAAATATGCACCCAAGCACTTACTTATGGGACTGGTTGTAATGTAATTCGAGGGAGGAATTCTTCTCAGCACCAGTGCATACTTCTTCAGAGAATTTGTAGCATTATACATGCCAGTCAGCTATTATACAAAATCCTTATCCAAATCAGCACACTGCGACTGACTTTGTGGGCTCAGGAACAACTGATAGTGGGACCCCCGACACAAGAACAGCCGAGGTCAGACTCAGATCCTCTGCATTATTTACCAACTGGGGTGTGCCAGTAGGGATGGACTCCTTTCTCAAGTAATCAAGGACTTGTGCATGGAGGTCAACCCAGGAGTGTCGTGCAGTGCACCATGTTGTTGACATATACGATAGATGACATGGAATTCTTGTGTATTCTAGCCTCCAGGCAGGAGCGAAAGTAACTGCTTAGATAAAAGCAGGAGCGGAGCCACTCGACTTGTTAGGAGAGGAGCAGAACCCACCGAAAGAGTTATTCTCGGAAGGAGGGAAATGACATACGAGGGGATTCCCACTCTCTTCTCTGGCTAGGATGTGAATTATATGGAAAGCTTTTATTAAGCCTCAGGGTGTGTTAAAGTAATTTCATTAAGGGAATAAGGCCCGTAAGAAGTTTCGATTATAAGACCTAATCCTGCTTTCCGTGCGATATCTCCTTGCTAAAGGCTTATCTCTCATCTTTCAGGCAGGTTTCATGGATCATAGAAGGTGCAAGATTTTCTTCTATTCCTTTACTTATTTCTGTTAGAACAGCGAGGAGTTCTCCTACGCTAATTTGCTCCATTAAAGCTGGAAAGACCTAAGGCATTGAAAGACCTAGTGCTTGCTCTTTGATTTATGACTATGTTCTGCTGCTTGCTCAATTAAGAGTGAGAGTGCTAGTCTTATCTGATTTTGTTTTCAAAGATTGGCATAACATACGATCATGAAGCTCTCGTTATTGAATATGACGACAGTACGGTGGCTACACTGCTACTTGTTGAAAGATAAGTAATAGTCAGAATGATCTGACTGACCCCACTCTTTCGGATTCTCTACTGAAAGTGAAATAGGAAGCTTCTTTCCAAGCAGTTGGCATGTCATAGGCAGGTTTGCAAGGCGATCCATTCCTTATTCCGTGAATGCTCAATGAATTGGTCTTTTCTGACTGACATTTCTCAATGCATATTTTCTACAATAGATAAGGTGGTGTTTTCTCCCCCCTCTACTTGAATTACGATATATCTTGCCTCCTTGCTTTCATGCATAGCAGACTAAGACGTTCAAGCTTCAAAGTGATCTCGCTTTACCCCCAAGCACTGACATTTAGAAAAGAGTGGAACTCCACCGGATACTTATGAACTCATATCGGAGCAAGGGAGTCGAGTTTGCTGGATTGGCAAGGAGGTGACAGG
>JAMQYH010000108.1:0-15000 GCA_027562975.1 Rhynchospora breviuscula
TATTCGACCTGGTTTCACAACGCATACCCAATATTTTGGATCTCCTTTACCTGAACCCATGCGTGTTTCCGTAGTCCTGATTGTAACAGGTTTGTCGGGAAATATACGTACCCATATTTTTGCCCCACGACGCACATATCGTGTTATTGCCCTTCGCCCGGCTTCTATTTGTCTAGCTGTAATCCAGGCAGGTTCAAGTGCTTGAAGAGCATATCTGCCAAAAGAAATCGAATTACCTCGACGAGATACTCCCTTCATTCTTCCTCTATGTTGTTTACGAAATCTAGTTCTTTTTGGGTTATAGTCGATGGTGAAATCTCATCTCTATTGCAAAACAGGACATGAGAGTTTCTTCTCATCCAGCTCCTCGCGAATAGGAATAAAAGGGTTCAATTTTGATTATTCAATCATTGAATTGAATTCAATTTTTTTGAATAAAATCAGAATAGTTTGATACAAAAAAATATAAAAAAAATGAAAGCCAAGGTGTGTGTTCATTTATGGATATTTAATAGGATATCCATAGAATATGGTGCTTTTTTGTTTTATAATGAATCTTTTCTTTTCTGATTTTGATTTCTATTGAATGAATTGTGTCAAAATATTTTGATTCCGTGAATAAATAGGTATTTCGCGGGCGAATATTTACTTTTTTCTCTTTCATTTTTTTCTTTCATTCGTAAGTTGAATTCCTGACTTTCAGAAAAATTGAAATTTTTCTTGGTTTGTTCCGCCATCCTACCTAATGAATTCTAAGAATTTGTTTTGAATAGAATTCTATAAAGTCACAGGTTCTGTCGTTCCCCTAGCCTCTCTATTCATGGTTAGGCCCAAACTCTGCAATGGAGCTTTTAACAAAATTTGTTGTCAAGTTAATTTTCTTAGTTTTATTAACTCCAGACTCTTTATTCTTTGTTATTTGATTCATATTTCTCTTTTTTCTGTATTTTGGAATTGGATATTTGATTAAGAATCAAATGAAAAATTTTAATGCTTTGTGACACTGCTTTTTCTTTTAGAAATTTATAGACCCTACATAATGGGATTATATAGCATTGATATCTTGTTCTTTCTTTCTATCAGCCTTCCTTTTATCCACGCCCCCTTTAGTTTGACTTAGCATAATCGGATTTTTTCTCTATGAATTCGAAAATAAAGAAGAGATTTCAGTTGCTACAAATATATGATTTATTCATATAGTGACTGTTTTGGGGGATCTTGATAATACGAAGCAATAAGTTGGTTTTTAGTTTTTTTACTTTGAAATAGAAACAAGTTTTGAGTAAGGGTTAGTTGATTTTTTAAACCCCCGCTTGAAAATGTTCAACTTTCCAATTTGAAAGAAAAAACTAACGAATCACACACTAAGCATAGCAATTATACTAAATAAAAAAAATCAATCAAATTGTTATTTAACCCTAACTAATTCGAATTGCTCGTTTTTCTTTAATGCAAAAGAATCCATCAAAGAATTTGTGTTTTTTTCTTCTATCGTTGCTATCAAATAGAAAGAAAAGTTGCAAACAAATATATATATTTGTTTGCAACTTTTCTTTCTCTACTTTCTAAATATCCAAATTTTTAGGCCTAGTACTCCATAAATTGTTTGAATTGTATGAGAACCATAATCGATTTTGGCACAAATTATTTGTAGGGGAAGTTTACCTTCTCTTTTACCTTCTTTACGTGCGATATCTTTTCCATCGATACGACCTGCGAGTTTTACTTTGATTCCTTTTGTATCTGTTTGTCTAGCTAAATCAATAGCTTGTTTCATTGTCTTTCTAAAGGGGACTCTATTTTTTAATTGTAAGGCTATAAATTCTGCAAGAAGATTAGGTTGGCTATAAGGTCTTTGAGCTTTTTTGAGTTGAATACTGATTTTTCTGGGGTATACAGAATAAAATTCTTGTTTTTTTATATTTTTCCGGAAGTTTGCCAATGTTTTTCCTTTGAGTAAGAATTTTGGCACGAATCCGCTATAGATTATGATTCGTATAAATGTTTTTTGTGTTTTAGTTCCTTGTTTTTCAATTTCTATTCGTACAATTCCTTCGAAGCCTAAGGGAGGTATTCGACTGTTTTGATGTTTTGTATTTTTTTGCTTTGTTTCTTGTAAATATGTCTTGATAAGAATTTGGAAATATTTGTTGATCCTATATTGTACATAATTCTTGACAAAAATCTCGTATTTTTTGATCTTCTTGTATACTCGTAGGATATTTTTTTGGTTCTTCGAACCAAATAGAATGATGACTGTGGGTTGTACCAAGTCTAAAACAAAGCGGATTTGTTTTTTGTCCCATAATTTCCTATTTTCTTTTTTTATCCATATTTTTGGAATTTAATAGGAATCTAAATCTTAGATTGATCTAAGAAAGATTTCGGTTTTTCCTTTAGTACGATTGTTATATGACACGTGGTTCTTTTTATTGGATAACTATGTCCTTGAGCGCGGGGTCTTGCCTTTTTTTTAATAGCACCTCTATTGACTTCGGCTTTACTAATGAATAAATCAGCTTCGTTTAAACCCATATTGTGATTAGCATTTTTTGCTGCAGAATAAACTAATTTAGAAATGGGATAAGATGCTTGATAAGGCATGAAATGGAGTATCATAAGTGTTTCTTCATAAGAACGTCCACGAATTTGATCAATGACTCTTCGCGCTTTGGAAACAGAAATATGGATATGTTGAGCTAAAACCTTTACTTCTTTACCTGAAGTGAAACTCGAGTTATTTTTCATAGGGTTTTTCCCTAGCTTTTTCCAATTTTTCATTAAATCTCCTTAATATTTGTTTGATCCCTATTTTTTTTGATTCTTCATTACAGATTTATTATCGTTATCGTTTCTTGCATCTCTCGCGAAATTCCGCGTAGGCGCGAATTCTCCCAATTTGTGACCTATCATAGATTCTGTTATATAAATAGGTATATGTTCCTTTCCATTATGAATCCCGAATGTATGGCCAACCATTGAGGGTAGAATGCTAGATGCCCGAGACCAAGTGACTATTATCTCCTCCCCCCTTTTGATTTTTTCCATTTTTTCGAATAAATGATTAGCTACAAATGTTTTCTTTGGATTAGCTACAATTCTTTTCTTTGGATTAGCGACAATTCTTTTCTTTGGATTAGCTACAAATCTTTTCTTTGGATTAGCTACAATTCTTTCTTTTGGACCTATCACAGCTGATTACTCCTTTTTTGACATGTTAAAGATTGGCATTCTATGTCCAATATCTCGATCTAAGTATGGAGGTCAGAATAAATACAATAATGATGAATGCAAAAAAGAGAAAATCCTTTACCTAGATAAGGGGCGGATGTAGCCAAGTGGATCAAGGCAGTGGATTGTGGATCCACCATGCGCGGGTTCAATTCCCGTCGTTCGCCCATCCCATCGAATTTCCAAAATTCGATTTGGAATATTCCTATTTACGGCGACGAAGAATCAAACTATCACTATATTTTCTCCTTTTCCTACTTCTTCTTCCAAGCGCAGGATAACCCCAAGGAGTTACGGGTTTTTTTCTTCCAATTGGGGCTTTTCCTTCACCGCCCCCGTGGGGATGATCCACAGGGTTCATAGCTACTCCTCTTACTACAGGACGCTTACCTAGCCAACACTTCGATCCAGCTCTACCCAAACTTTTTCGGGTCACCCCAACATTACCCACTTGTCCGACTGTTGCTAAGCAGTTTTGGGATATCAAACGAACCTCCCCAGATGGTAATCTTAATGTGGCCGATTTACCCTCTTTTGCAATCAGTTTCGCTACAGCACCTGCTGCTCTAGCTAATTGTCCGCCCTTTCCATGTGTGAATTCTATGTTATGTATGGCCGTGCCTAAGGGCATACCGGTTGAAGTAGATTCTTCTTTTTTATCAAAAAAAACCCCTTCCCAAACTGTACAAGCTTCTTCCAAAGCATACGGCTTTCTAGATGTATATGATGATATAGAAAAAAATAGATCTTTTCATCGTATAATGAAGTATCACATGAGTGGATATATAGGAATCCTAATCTGCCGAATCATTCATGTTATCATCTTCTACATCCTAGGTCTCTCCGTTCCGTCATCTGGCTTATGTTCTTCATGTAGCATTCAGACCGAATGACTCTATCAAATTACGTCGATACTTCCACATATTACGGGTAACGTAGGAGACATCTCTTCGGCGGATCTTCATTACCACTGCTTAGCTTTCAATTCGCCTCTGACCATCAAATGAAATGTGAATAACCCGTCCTCCTCTCTTTGAAAGAAGAGGCGCTTCCGGTTCGGTACGTGCTTCAAACAATTTTCTCCATATTACCATATCTCTAGAGTCAATAATTCTCTATGAGAAACTACTGAACTCAATCACTTGCTGCCGTTACTCAACAGTTTTCTGTTGAGGTCTATTCCATAGAGGTACTCCAATTGGATCAGTGATCGATTTCTAGGTTTTGTCGTAAACCTAATTGGTTACTTCCAATTACGTAAATCAATAGTTCAAACCGCACTCAAAGGTAGGGCATTTCCCATTGATATAGGAACTTCTGCACCAGAAACAATGGTATCTCCAATTATAGCCCCTCTGGGATGTAAAATATATCTCTTCTCACCATTCCCGTAGTGTATAAGACAAATGTATGTATTTCGATTAGGGTCGTATTCTATGGTTACGATTCTACCAGATATGTCTTTTTGATTCCGTCGAAAATCGATTTTACGGTATAGACGCTTATGACCCCCCCCTCTATGCTTTGCAGTAATGATTCCTCTGGCATTACGACCTTTACTACAACGATGCCGTCCATAGATCAGATTATTTCGTGGATTGGATTTCATTTGACTGTCTACAGCTCCATTGCGTGTACTCGGACTAGAAGTTTTGTATAAATGTATCGCCGTGTTATTAAGTATTTTTCTTTAAGTTCTTTTCTTTAGAATCTCTAGAAGAGGTGGAATAGAATAACCTGGTGGAAGCGTAATGATCATATGCCTGTAATGGATTGTATGTCCCATAATAGGCCCCTTCTACCCTTTCGGGGTAGTCGATGACTATTCATAGCTATTACCTTAACACCAAAGAAGAGTTCAACCCAATACTTACTTGATTTCTGTCTTAGTTGATCCTGATTCGGCATTAGAAGTATGTATATTGATTCTTCCCCAATAACCGAAGACTTTTTCCTGTAACTACTCCATATTGGATTCCATCCATAACTCCAATTTCTTCCCTATGAGTCCCAGTATTGATCAGGATTCGAGTTCTTACTCTTCCTATGTTATGGTATGAATATACTATACCAATTCGTTATGGATAGATGATGAGATCCCATTGATAGAGAGAAAATTCCGATAGACTTATTGAACATTCCCATTAGCGTGCATCCAGTAGGAATTGAACCTACGAATTCGCCAATTATGAGTTGGGTGCTTTAACCATTCAGCCATGGATGCTTAACATAAGAGGTATCATCATAATCTAAAAGATGTATGATCATAATCATACACATTGGATTAAGAACGGGGTCAGAGGGATCAAAAACCGCTAATTCGTATAAAGCCATCGAACCGGCCCAACCAGCAACTAGAGCTGTGTGCATTATATGCACAGAAAGCAATCGACCGGGATCATTCAATACGACAGTATGAACACGATACCAAGGCAAACCCATGGAAATACCCCTTAAGAGAAATAGAAACTATGTCACTTTATTTTATCGCATTAAACTAAAAAGACTATATACTGTGTACCTCACCTTTTTTCAGTAGATTCTGTATCAGAAAGGGCTCATTTTGATTTCATCCCATTGAAAATCAAAATAAGGGAACAACTCTGTTCGTAAGAACAAAGAGAAGCAGATCTATTCTATACCCGATAAGTACCAATACGCAACGGGAAGATTGCATTATTATAATAACTTGTTGATCATTCGAATGATCAATCCCTTCGTTCCAGAATCCATTCTGTCTTACTCTATCAAAAAAGCCTTCCAATGGATCAAATAGAAGTGGAAAAAATAGAAGAAAAAGGAATGAAGGCAGGAATTCATGGATTTTCACGTTTCCTTATTCAAGTGAAGTAAAGTATCCGGATTTTCTGAACATCAGGGAAAGGTCTTTTTTACGGATAATCACAAGATCTTTTTATCAAGGAATGGGAATACTTTCAGTATTCCTTTAGTTAAGTATCCAGGTTCCAACAAAAAAACTTTGATCCACCAAAAACCCCGCGTTCAGGGAGGTCAATGTATTCAAAAAGGTCAAATTTTAGCAGACGGTGCCGCTACAGTTGGTGGGGAACTCGCTTGAGGGAAAAACATCTTGGTAGCTTATATGGTTACAATTTGTAAGATGCAGTACTAATTAGCGATATGAAGATATTTTGACGTCTTTTCACATTCGGAGATATGAAATTAAGACTTATGTAACAAATCAAGTCCCTGAAAGAATCAGTTAAAGAAATATTCTATAATATGGTTACAATTTGTAAGATGCAGTACTAATTAGCGATATGAAGATATTTTGACGTCTTTTCACATTCGGAGATATGAAATTAAGACTTATGTAACAAATCAAGGCCCTGAAAGAATCAGTTAAAGAAATATTCTATAATGAAGAAAAAAAAAACCAAAAAATCAAAAACCAAAAAATCAAAAACCAAAAAATCAAAAAGAGGAAAACATCAAAATGATCATCAACATTGTACAAACTTCTTGTAGTCAGATAAGGATAACGTTTTTTTTTTCGAATAATCTTAATAATCTTAAAGAAAAGGAGGAATTTTATGGTCAAAAAAAAGAAAAATAGAGCACATGATTGGATATCCGGCTGGATCTTGGACTGGAGAGAGATATTAAGAGAGATCAAGAATTCTCACTCTTTCATAGACATTTTTTTCGACCAAGAACGCTTTATGAGACTCTTTGACTCCCGAATTTTGGGTATCATAATTTCAAAAAATTCCCGGGGTTCAAGAAGCAATCGATATTTAACCAACACAGGTTTAATAACTCGAGATTCCAGGATCCAAAATGGAGTAAAACGTGTCCATGGTGTCGTCAAAAATGTGGTAAGGGGCGTGATGCTACTTGTACTAGGGGTCTGTTTATGTCGTATTCAAAATCGAAATCTAGTTGAACGAAAAAATATCTATTTGAGGGGGTTTCTTCCTATACCTATGAATTCGGTTGGATCTAGGGAAGAATCTTTTTGTTCTTCTAATATTCATAGGTTTGTGATTTCGCTCCTGTATCCTCCAAAAGGAAAAACCTTTTCTGGGAGTTGTTTTATGGATGGAGAAGAAATTACTCGGGTTCTCCCAAGAAAGAAAAAGTGTATCATGCGGAGTTCATGGTGGTCGAGAAACCAGATGGGAAAAAAGGGGGATTTTCTTTGTAATGAAACCGTAGCTGGAATTGAGATCTCATTCAAAGAGAATAATAGCAAACATCTGGAGTTTCTTTTGTTATGGCATATAGATGATCCGATGGTTAGTTGGGGGAAGAATCAGCACGAATCGGATTTTTGGTTCGACAATGTGTGGTTGGGAAACAAGGATCGGTTTGTTAGGAAAGTACGGAATATCTTGTTCAATATTCAATATGATTCGACAAGATCGAATCTCATTCAAGGAAAGGATTCGAGCCAATTGAAAGGATCTTCTAATCAATCCATAGATCATTTCGATTCCATTAGAAATGAGAATGTGGAACGAACAGAGATAGAATCAGGTCGATTCCCGAAATGTCTTTTTGGATCTTCCTCAAAGTCCCGGCTATCCGCGGAAGGTGAAAAGCAGATGAATAATAATCTGCTTCCGGAAGAAATCGAAGAATTTCTTGGGAATCCTACAAGATCCATTCATTCTTTTTTCTCTGACAGATGGTCAGAACTTTATCTGGGTTCGAGTCCTACGGAGAGGTCCCCTGTAGAGAAGGCTCTTTGGAAGAGAAAACTGGGTGTTTCTTTTGTCCCCTTCAGGCGGCGATCGGAACATAAAGAACTGGTTGATTTATTCATAATAATTAGGTATTTCCAAAAAACCGTCTCAATTCATCCTATTTCCCCCGGGGATTCTAAGATTCCGAAGGAGAAATCGAATGCAGAAGATCGATTTGCAGAAATGGTAAATCGATTCATTCTATCAATAACGGAGCCGAATCTGGTGTATTATAGGAGATTTGGCCTTTCTATTGATTCCTACAGGTTGGATCAAAAAAAATCCTTGAATGATATATTCCACACAAATGGATCGAATCGATCCTTTCTAATGGATAGATCCGATCGCAACTTTGAATATGGAATTCAAAAGGATTCCATTGGAAAAGATAGTATGAATCATCGAACTAGGATGAAATCTACGATCAATCAACATTTATCAAATTGGGCAAAGATTGAGAAGAAATGGTTCGACCCTCTTATTTGTCGAACCCAGAGATCCAGGAATGGGTATCCTGATGCATATAGCAAATGGTCGAATGAGTTCCAGAATCTCCAGGAAGATTTCCTGGGATATTTCTCTTCGAAACAGGAGAAGCTTCAAGTAGTCTTCGATCAATTACGATTCCATATCACTGATTTTTCGAGTTATTGGGATTCGATTGATTGGTCCGAAATTTTCGACCTATACGAATTCACTTTCACTAAGTTATTTCTTGTCCTTTTGCCCATGGCCCGTCTCTTTTTTCATAAGTTACTTATCTTTTTTCCTAAGTTTTTGTACTGGTTATATCCCCGATTCTCTGTACATATCGGGAATATCGCCATTCATAGTTCTGAGATGTACATTTATGAATTGAAAGATCCGATCCAGGAGAAGTCGTTCGAACCACTACGTCTTCAAATCGTTCTTTTGAAGAAATTGAAACCCTTCTTATTGAACGATCATAATACTTCTCAAAGATTGGACGATCATAATACTTTCCAAGGATCGAATTTATTGATCAATGAAGAAAGAATATTCCCATTTTTTTTCAACGAAATATCAAAGTGGATGATTGACTCATTCCATAGTAGAAAGAATCGCAGGAAATCCTTTGATAACACGGATTCCTATTTCTCCATCATACCCCATGATCGAGACAATTGGCTAAATCCCGTGAAAGCATTTCATAGAAGTTCAATGATATCTTCTTTTTATAAAGCAAATGGACTTCGATTTTGGAATGATCTACATCACTTTTGGTTCTGGGTCTCTTGTAAGAAAAGATTTCCCTTTTTTGTGGAAAAAATTCGTATCAATAATGAGGATCTTACATATCGAAAATTCCTCAATATCTCGTTTATTCGCAACAAAATAGTTGGCGGTCAAAAAAACCATTTGTTTGTGAGTCTTTCTGCAAGGGTATCTGACATAAACATACCTCAGGATCAGGATTTTCCAAAAAGTGGCTACAAAAGAGAGAACTTGTACAAATCTTTCATGTATAAATTGTATAAAAAATTCTATAATCGATTCTATAGATCTTTTATTTTTCCAAGAACTCTTTATGCAATTCAATCCGATCCAGTCGTTTCTAGAGCTAGTTCCTCGATCGCGGACCTTTTAAGACCAATTCAATCTGATCCAGTCGTTTCTAGAGCTAGTTCCTCGATCGCGGACCTTTTTAGATTGGAAAAAACTTTTTGGCAATCTTTTTCAGATATGAATCGATCTGATTCCAAAATGAAGAACTTGCATCAGTATCTCAGTGTCAATTCAAACATGGACTGTGGATCAAATCCATGTTCTAAGAAATCTTTACCATCCGGAAAGAAGGAAAAATGGAGTCTTTTTAGTTTTCGAAGTCAAAAGAAATACGTTAAGAAAAGACATATCAAAATAATCAATAAAAAAAACCTTTTTTCTGTAAAACTTTTCGAAGGGAATATTGAAGAAAATATTATTTACTTAGAATGGACTATTTACAAAGAATGGCTGCTAACGATCTTTACTACGAGTGGGTTCAAACATCTAAGATTCATCCTTTCCGAGATTTTTTCCTATTTGATATTCCCAACCGTGGTATCCAAAATTCAAGATATTCTGGATATACCATGGGTAATTCTTGAGAAGATTCTTATGAAATGGACTCTGATAAGTGAGAAGATTCTTATGAAATGGACTCTGATAAGTAAGAAGATTTCAAATCTTCATTTAGTACAGCTACTCCGAAAAAAGACTCATCTGTCTCGAACAAAGACTGATTCTTTTAATGGGTCTTCTCCTTTTCTTTCTTGTACACTTTCATTATTCTCATATAGGAATAAGTCATTGATATCGGCTGAGTTCCTCTTTTCAATTCCTTTCCTTCTTTTTTTTGCTGGATATCTCGCTTGTAGAGGTCTTATCTTAATTTGCAAAACCTGTCGTCAGTTATTTATAGACTTTGAAAAGATCAAATCTTGGTCAAATCCATCATATATCATGGAGTTCCAAAAACTTCGGGATAGGTATCCTATATCTTCTTTCAGGTCAGAGAATTTAGAGAATCCCCTTCAAGTTATTTTCGATGATCCCTGTGGAGTTATAGAGAATCCCCTTCGAGTTATTGTTATTCTGAAAAAATACTATGTTATTCTGGAAGAATACATAGTAAAATTCTTCTATTTTCTGATAGAACTAGGATACCTACTACTTTTTCAGGAAAAATCTGAGAATCGAAATCGGATCGATTTGCTCATCTCTTATCTCACCTATCGCATAAGTGATCTCAGAAGTCTCATCCCAAATAATCTCATCGATCAAATCATTTTTTTGATAAATACGAGACATCTAAGTCCTACAAGTATAGAGATCTATTCATTGATGAGGAAAAGAAAAAAGGTGGTGAACAGCGATGATGAAATAGAATCCTGGGTCGCGAACAACGATTGGGTTGATGATGAAGAAAGAGAATTTTTGGTTCAGCTCTGCACCTTAAGTACAGAAAAAAGGATTAATGAAATTCTATGGAGTTTGACTCAGAATAATCTTTTCTATGAAATGGTGGAACAACCTGGATCCAATTATTTACGGTACTTATTTGAAATTCAGCAAAAGGATCTATTGAATTATGAGTTCAATAAATCCTGTTTAGCGGAAAGACGGATATTTCTTGCTTATTATGAGACAATAACCTCGTGGGGGACTTTTCATTTGTCATCTCGTCCAACCCCCTTTTCGCTTCGCTTAGCCCCATACCCTTCTAGGAGTGTTTTAGTGCTAGGTTCTATAGGAATTGGGCGATCCTATTTGGTCAAATCCCTAGCGAAAAATTCCTATCTTCCTTTCATTAAGATATATCCGCTCAAGTACCCGTATTTATTCGCGGAGTATTTTAGTGATCCCAATCAATATTTCGATATAGATGAGATGGAAGAATGGAAGGATGAATATATTACTTCTATTCCTTTTGATGTTGATGATTTTGATGTTGATGATAGTGGCGATATTGATAAGAATCTGAATTTTCATAAGAAACTTTTCTATATGACACGGGATAAGCTAACTACCAATGACCCATTTTTTTTGGATATGACCGTGCAATTCGATTTGGCAAAAACAATATCTCCTTGTATAGTATGGATTCCAAACATTCATGATCTGGATCGGGATGAGTTGAGGTATTTATCCCTCCATCTAGAAGAGAGCTCTCTTTCCAATTCCAAGGATCGTGAAAGATGTTTCACTAGAAATAGTATTGTTATTGCTTCGACTCATATTCCCCGAGAAGTGGATCCCGCTCTAATAGGTCTGAATAAATTCAATACATTCATTAAGATACGAAGGCTTACTATTCCAGAACAACGAAGGTATTTCCGGATTCTTTCATATACTAGGGGATTTGGCTTGGAAAATCAAATATTCGATAGTAAGAAATTTGGGTCTATAACCATGAGTTCGAATGTACAACATCTTGTAGCACTTAACAATGAGGTCCTATCAATTAGTATTACACAGAGGAAATCCATAATCGAAGAAACTAATTCAATTCGATTCGCTTCTTTTAGACAGACTTGGAATTTTCAAACTCACATAAGAGGGTTCCAGGATCATAGGATCCTTTTGTATCAGATAGGAAGAGTTTTTGCACAAAATATATTTCTAAGCAATTTCCCCATAGATCCTATCTATATCTATGTACGGGACCCTATCGCGAGGAATCAAATATGGAATTCTTATTTGTACAAATGGTACGTCGAACTTGAAACAAATTTGAAGAAAATAACGATACTTCTTTATCTTTTGAGTTGTTCTGCCGGATTGGTCACTCAAGATCTTTGGTCTTCACCCGGACCCGATGGAAAAAATTGGATCACTTCTTCTGAATTTCTTGAGAATGATTCTCGGCTAGTTCAGAACCTATTAGAATTAGAAGACTTTCTGGTGGGATCCTCATGGATAGAAAAAAATTGCAGTGAGACATTACTTCTTCGGTCCGAACCAAAGAATCCGTTAGATATGATGCAACATAAATCTTTTTCTACCCATTATCGTAGAGTGACAAATGAAATAGAAATAGACGAATCGGAGTTTGAAGAAGAGCATGAAGCCGTGAACCCGCAGAAGATAGAGATAGAGAACGATTTCTTCAATCAAAATCAAATAGAAATAGAAATAGTTCGGTCTCCTAAAATATGGCGCTATATATTTGATAATCTCGAAATTCAGAATATCAAAAAGCTTATCAAATCGGGACTTCCTTATTGGGCCGAGTCATTTCAGGGCAAGTGGCCTTTTGATCTTGAGGAAGATCAGCTTCAAGAGGAGGAGAATGATTCGGAGTTCTCGCAGAATGAAACAATTCAGCACGAGAAACAAGAGAGATTTTCAAAAGAACAAAGCTTTTTTATAATAAACCGATTCATTTGGGAACCTCCGCACCCACTCTTTCTCGTAGTCATATACCTGTCCTTTTGGCTTTCACCTCGAGAATTGTTTTCATCTGATAATTTCGATGAGAGGAGTCCTGACCTAACTAAGGATCCTTCTTCATATATAGATGAAGACCATTGGTTCAATAAGGGAGAAAAGCACTACGAAAGGTTGGTTCGTCATAAGAGATGGCAAAGAAGACTTAGAATCAATAGTTCCTTATCTAAAGGATCTTTCTCCTCTCATATTCTGTTCGAGAGTTATCAGTATTTAGCAAATCTGTTCCTATCTAACGGAAGGCTATTGGATCAAATGACCAAAATATTGTTGAGAAAGAGATGGCTTTTCCCGGAGGAAATGAGCCATTTGATTTGTGGAACAGAAGAAAGATTTCCCATTCCTTATCCGTAAAGATATGTGGCCATGAAAAAGGGAAAAGGCCTAGCGTGGAAGAGGATTGACCGGTGTGGTAGAGTCGTGGAAACACTTGTTTATTCGATATTTTGGACCTTAGTTCATATGCTACTGTTCAAGCATGAATTGAAATCTTAGATCAAAGCACTATGTATGGATGATATAAACTGCCTAAACAAGAATTCCTTTCTTGTTTAGGCGAACAACCAGAGTAGAAAAACAGAGTAGAAAAACGGATTCATTCGGATCGACATGAGGGTCCAACTCCATTGGATTGCCAGAATCCATGTTGTATATTTGAAGCAGGTTGACCCCCGTGCTTCTCTCATGGTAGAACCCTCTTCCTGCTGAGCTGAGCCCCTATCTCCTCGGCCCACAGAGGAAAAGTGTAGGGCTGGTGCTCAAAATTCATTACGGAAGAAAGGACTCACAGAGCCGGCATCACTAGGGGGATCACTAACTTATACTAAAACGAATACTAATATAATAGAAAAGAACTCTTTTTTCTGGATACTTTCCCCGGTTCCATTGCTACCGCGGGCTTTCCGCAATCGATCGGATCATATAGATATCCCTTCATTCAACACAACATAGGTCATCGAAAGGATCTCGGACAACTCACCAAAGCACGAAAGCCAGAATCTTTCCGAAAGTGGATTCCTATTTCAAGAGTGCATAACCGCATGGATAAGCTTACACTAACCCGTCAATTTTGGATTCAATTGGGGATTTTCCTTGGAGGTATCCGGAAGAAATTGGAATGGAATAATATAGATTCATACAGAAGAAAAGGTTCTCTATTGATTCAAAGGGTATACCTATGGGATAGAATAAGAAAAATCGAAATGAAATTCAAGAATCCAGGAAAAAAAGGAAATCAAAAAAAGGAAATAGAACAAACAAATAAGTAGAAGATCGAAGAGCCCGGATTCAAAATGACAAAATTGAAACTCAAAAAGGATCCTTCTTTCTGATTCTCGAAGGATGAGAGGCAAAGGGATTTCTATCGAGAAAGAGTTATTAGATAGAAGATCGTGATTTGATCCGCATATGTTTCGTAAAAGAGAAATCTTTTCCTTTGATCATAAATGAAAAGTCTTCAATTGGAATATGAAAACGTGACTGAATTGGTCGAAGTTACTCTTCGAAACGGAGTGGCAGAAGGGAAGAAATTCTCGAACGAAGAAAAGGATCCAATTACTTCGAAAGAATTGAACGAGGAGCTGTATGAGGTGAAAATCTCATGTACGGTTCTGTAGAGTGACAGTAAGGGTGACTTATCTGTCAACTTTTCCACTATCAACCCCAAAAAACCAAACTCTGCCTTACGTAAAGTTGCCAGAGTACGATTAACCTCTCGATTTGAAATCACTGCTTATATACCTGGTATTGGCCATAATTTACAAGAACATTCTATAGTATTAGTAAGAGGAGGAAGGGTGAAGGATTTACCCGGTGTGAAATATCACATTGTTCGAGGAACCCTAGATGCTGTCGGAGTAAAGGGTCGTCAACAAGGGCGTTCTAGTGCGTTGTAGATTCTTATCCAAGACTTGTATCATTTGATGATGCCATGTGAATCGCTAGAAACATGTGAAGTGTATGGCTAACCCAATAACGAAAGTTTCGTAAGGGGACTGGAGCAGGCTATCATGAGACAAAAGATCTTCTTTCTAAAGAAATTCGATTCGGAACTATTATATGTCCAGGGTCCAATATGAAAATCATTTCAGAGGTTTTCCCTTACTTT
>JAMQYH010000108.1:30000-31133 GCA_027562975.1 Rhynchospora breviuscula
AGAAATATTCTATAATGAAGAAAAAAAAAACGAAAAAATCAAAAACGAAAAAATCAAAAACGAAAAAATCAAAAACGAAAAAATCAAAAGGGAGTAACAATGAACATAATCATCAACATTATCCAAACTTTTTGTAGTAAAACAACTCAATCGGTCGTCGTATTCGGACTTTATTTTGGATTTTTAACCACATTCTCGATAGGGCCCTCTTTTTTCTTTCTTATTAAAACTCGGGTTATGGAAGAAGGGAGCGAGAGGAATGTTGCGTCGACAACTGGTTTTCTTGTCGGGCAACTTATAATGCTCGTATCAGTTTATTATTTCCCTCTGCATCTAGCACTGAGTCAGCCTCATACAATAACTATCTTAGTTGTACTTTATCTTTTCTTTCATTTCGCATCGTACAAGGACGAGGACTTTTTGGATTATGAATATGGACTAACTACCCGAAATTCCATACGTAATTTCAGCATTCAATGTGTATTCCTGAGTAATGTCATTTTTCAATTATTAAATCATTTTATTTTACCAAGCTCAACGTTAGCTAGATTAGCCAACATTTATATGTTTCGATGTAACAACAAGATTTTATTTGTAACAAGCAGTTTTGGTGCTTGGTTCATTGGTCAAATTTTCTTCACAAAATGGCTTGGGTTGGTATTATTCTGCATACGGCAAACTTATTTTTATTTTTATAGATCGAAGAACTACAAGGGTCTTGTGTTGCATTGGAAGTACACTCTGATAGACTGGACATATATATCTTCTATGGAGGAAGTCTTCCGTATTTTCTCTTTTGTCATCTTTATCTTCTATTTAGGCAAAGTACCCCATCCTTTTCTCGATCAGAGAATGAGAGAAAAAAAAGCCGAAACACTAGAAAAAAAAAAGCAGATGAAAGAGAAAAATCAAGAAAGGCTGGAAAAAAGAAATGGAAAAACAACTTCCAACACGAAGAATACTCAATTAGTTAGAAATCAAGAAGAGCAGGAAAAGACTAAATTCAGGTTTACAAGAATATTCGTTACTTGTCTTTTTGATTCTAGACGATGGAATCGTCCATTACGGTATATCCAAAAGAATCGATTGTACGAGGGTGCTGTACAAGACATTCCTGTACAAAATGAAATGGG